>PVKE010003539.1:0-71481 GCA_004027555.1 Craseonycteris thonglongyai
CGCTGCTGTCCCATCTGCGCCCGCTGCTGTCCCATCTGCGCCCACTGCTGTCCCACCTCTACCTCCACCTCCACCTCATCGGCCGCGCTTCCAACCCCCACAGGAGCCCTCACCGCTCATGGTTGCGCAGGTCCTTGAGCTCTGCATAGGCCTTGCCACAGCGCTCACAGCCGTAGGGCCGCAGGCCGGCATGTGTGCGCCGGTGCTTGCGAAACACAGAAGGGTCGGCAAAGCTCTTGCCACAGTCGGCGCACGCGTAGGGCCGCTCACCAGTATGACCGCGCTGGTGGATCTTGAGCTTGGAGAGCGCGCCATAGGCCTTGGGGCAGTGCGTGCACCGGAAGGGCAGCTCTCCGGCGTGTGAGGCCAAATGCACGCGCAGGCACACAGGCTGCATGAAGCGGCGACCGCACTCAGGGCAAGGGAAGGGCTTCTCACCCGTGTGGCTGCGCCCATGACTGCGCAACTCGGGTGCCGTTTTGTAGGCCTTGGGGCACAGCGGGCATGCATAGGGCCGAGGCTTAGCTGCTGCACCTGACAGCTTGTCCTCGCTGGCATCTTCCGCTTTGGGTTCTGCCTCTGGCTTGGGCTTTAGCGTCTCCTCTGGTACTTCTTCTGTGCAGTCTGCAGGACCATGTGTGGCCGCATGGCGCGCTGCCCTGGGCGCATTTGGAAATGTCTTGGTGCAGCATAAGCACCTGTAGCGGCGGCCACAGCGCTTATAGCCTGGGCCTTGGGACCGCGCTTCCGCAGACTCCACCTCCATGGCCTTGATGAGATGCGCAAGGATTCTCTGCGAGAGGAGAGTTAGACAAGTTACCTTCCTTTGCCATTCTCCAAGGCATCTCCTCTTACCAAAGTCCTCGCGAGGCCTGATAAGGAACCCTGCTTTACCTGCATTACACACCTGGGATACCACATCCTTTCTCCCAAACACCCCTGGCTCTGGCACTGTGTGCTCAAGTGTCCTCTCTAATCTGCTCACTGATGAATGGAATTGGACCCAGTGGTTTCAGAGGTGCTAAGGGAGGAGTCTGGGGTCACTGAAATGTCTACCTGCACTTCCCTCCTCAGCCTCTGAGCTGTTCCAAATCCTGCGACATCCCCAGAAGACTCTGTTCCCATCTGTCTTACCATCTTCCTTCTTCAGTGCATCCTGTGCCAGGACGCAGGATTCTATACAAGGCTGCAGACACAGAGGCTACCAGATGTGGGTCTGGCCTGACGGTCTCCAAGTGCCCAGGGAAGACAGACATAGGTCCGGAAGAGGACAAAACCAGTGGGCTAAATGTGGTGATTGGAACCGTCTGTCTGGAAGCGACAGGTCCCAGCTAACTCCTACGTATTGTTTCTCCCCTCTGGATTGTGAGCTTTCAGAGGCAGCAACTGTTCACACAGAATTCTTTCTTTTTCTACTTTATTTATTTATTTATTTATTTATTGTTTTTGACAGAGAAAGAGAGAGAGAGAGAGTAATACAGAGACAGAGAGAACTGAACTGGGGGAGCTCCCCAGTTCAGCACATGGGTCCACATGGGCCGGGGCCGGGATTCGATCCTGGGTCCCAGGCGCTATAAAGTGAGCGCTTAACCCACCGAGCCATCCCGGCTTCCCCTCACACAGAATTCTGGCCTTGCTTAGCTGTAAGGGACTCCACCCCAGCCAGGAATCCTGGCCCAGCCTCTGCTCTGGAATTGCTGTTGGGCTCCTGCTCCCATAGCTCTGATAATGGAAAGCTCAATTACTCTCCAGGCAGCTTGAGCCATTGCTAGCAGTTAGAAGCCTCTGAGTCATAATCAATGTATCCGATTTACCCTGGCCTCTTGAGACACCCATTCTACCTGAGGCCTCTTCATTCTCAGTTCAGAGCCCAGAGACACCCATTCTACCTGAGGCCTCTTCATTCTCAGTTCAGAGCCCAGACAGCCTCCACACAGCTGTTCCTGGGGATGTGTCTGGAAGGAAACAGGATTAACAGCTGTATTAGTCCTAACACCAGTTCATCCTCTCTGGGGAAGAGGATTATGGCAGATCCACTTAAGGAGTGCTCAGCAGCAGCAGCAGCTAGGGGCAGCCTGGGTGGGGGTGAGGATCTGCTACAGAGGAGGGGACCCTGGTGTGCCTAGAAACTAGGCTGGGAGGTTAGGAAGCCTGAGTTCTCTGCTTCTTTCTAAGCCTGTTTCCTCATCTGCACACTTCAGGAGTTGGTAGCTTTTAAGTTATGACCCAGGGAGGGCATGGGAGCCCCTGGGGTGAGTGGCAAAGGCTGCATCTTTAGAGTCAGCACCCTGGTGGCTCTGCCTCAGCCCCCCACCCCTACACATATAATCCAGTGTGCAAACAGCTGGGATCTTCTCCCTAAAGTACCATGTAATACTCTGTCCCCCATTCAAGAACTTTCCACGGCTTCCATCACACCAGGCAAGTTCCTAGGTCCTTCCTGGCTGTTACAAATCCCACCAAACCTTCCTTTGAGCCACCAGGAAGCTTTCTCCCTGCATCTCCTCTTTGGTTTTTGGCCCCAATCCCACACAACTCTGTTCTGCCCTCAGCTTGGTTTTTTGTTTGTTTGTTTGTTTTTTCTTTTCATTTTTCCCACTAAATCCTGGGACTGAAGGCTGTGTTAAAGGCTTGAGGCCCAACATTCCCCAGGTTTGAACTTCCCCTACAGTTTCCAGGGGATTCCTCCCTCTCTTCTAGACCATCTCTGGACTGTCTGACTGATAAAGTTTCTCCTTAATAAACAACAGCTCACTTCTACCGAGTACTTGCTAAGTAACAGGCAGTAGCCTAAGCTCTTTACATGTATTAACTCACTTAAACTTCATGTCAATACCATGAGAACAGTTCTATTATCATTCCCTTTTCACAGCTAAGGGAACTGAGACCCAGAGAAACAGTTATCATTGTGCTAATCTGAAGCCAAAGTGCCTGGCTTCGAATCTCGACTTCCTTCCTTCCTAGCTGTGACCTTGTATAGTTTACTTCAGGCTGTAAGACCTCAGTTTTCTCATCTGATAAATTGAGGTAATAATAGTACTTACCTCACAGGGTTGGGTAAGGATTGAATGAGATAAGAATAATTACTGCCCTCAATTATTGAGTCTTCTCAGAGCCAGATACTGCTGAGCAGTGCTACCTTATTTAATTCTCTCATAGCTTCCTGATATAGAGATTACTGTCCTCATTTTATAGACAAATGAACTGAGATTCTAAGAGGTTTCATGATCAGCCCATGGTCACTCAACTAGTAATCCACAGCTAGGAGTTGAATCCAGGTGTTTAACTTGCCTTGAGTTGTTGGGTCCTTGCTCAGTTATATGGGTCCTCCCAGACTTGTCTGCTACCTGGGCCAGCTCCACAGTGACCAGACCCCGAGCTTAGGTCCCACCTTTGTCTTCTCATCACTGTAGAATTACCTTGAGACCAGAGCCAGCACGCTTTATGTTTCTGTTTCCTTCTTAGAGGGCTGGACCCATGGGTTCTGAGCTCCGGGCCTCAGTCTTCCTATCCGCGAACCAGAAACCATATAGCTGGAGGGATAACTCTCTCCTCTGAAGGCACTTCCCAAGGGTAAAGGTGGAAGAGTGCCTGGTTGGTCCCAGTAGGTGCCCAGCTACATAAAGAGCAGAGGGCCAGGTAGGCTAGGCCCCTGTCTAAATCCCACTATCAGCTCCTGGCTTCACAGTTCTCTGAGGACCCTTCTGAGAGAAGAGGAACTCTAAAAGATTACAGAAGAAAGGGCCTCCTGGAGACTCTTGCAAACACAAGGACAAGAGATGAAAAGTCCTTGAGTCTAAGAAAGAGCAGCAAGTATAGAAATCAAGGCTGAGAACAAACAGTTCTCAGAAACCCAGGTGCAAGGTCTGCCCCATCCCCCTCCCCACCTTGAGACATGAGAAACACACAGGACCCTAGACAAAGAAATCACACTCCAATCACATGGACACTAAAAAGGGTATATAAGCTGTAAGGAATCTAACTAGGGGTAATGCGTCTTAGGTGCTTCTGGCCCCGTGTGCTCCGCCAGCTAATAAAATCTCCTTCCTCTCTCCAAAGAGTTGTCTGAGCATCTGATATCCTCCATCAGGTGTTGCTTCCTGCAACACTTCCGCCCACCATTCCCTAAAGTGATGTCTCTCTATGAGACCCCTGCTTGAGAATAACCATCCAGGGAATGTGGGGCAGGACCAGAAATCTGTACTGTGAGCACACTCTGTGTCATTCCAACTAACACTCAACACTTAGAAACCAAAGACACATCCTTAAGTCTTCACAAGCTTCTAGGAGAGAGGCATTTTTATTATATACCATATTGAGATTAAGTCCCCATAAGGGAAAAACTTGCACGAGTACACAGAGCTAGTCAAGTGTCTCAAACCCAAGTCTTCAGATCTCAGGGCTGGGCTCGTTCTCTAGCAGTCTTCATCTACTTACGGTTTATTAGCCAAATCATGAGACTTTCCACTGCTCCTACAATGAAGACCAACACCTTTTTCCTGGCCAGCAAGGCTTTGAACCACCTACCTCTTGCCTACTTCAGCTCCCACTCCACTTCCCTGGTTGACTAGGCTCCACTCACACTGGCTCCCTTTCTCTTCCTCAAAGAGCTAAATTCTTTCCCACTTCAAGGTCTTTATATTAGTAGTTACTTCTACCAGAACCACTATTCCCCAAGCATCTTTGTGTAGCTATCTCTTTTGATTTCCCTTGGGTTGAAGGTCCCTGTCACTCCAAAGAGGACTTTCCGGACCACCTTTCTTAATGCTATCTGAACCCCTACTAATCATTATCCCCCCTCTTTAATTTCCTTTATGGTGCTCATATGGATCATATTCCTTGTAAGTTTACCATAGGCCAGGTATCATTCTAATAATTTTATGTGCACTACTCAAGCTAAGCCTCATAACTGCCTGGAAGTTTGTTTTGGACTGAATGTGTGCATGCACAGAGGAAAGGCCATATAAGGACATAGTAAGTAGGTGGCCTTCTACAAGCCACGGCAAGAGTCCTCACCAAGAATGGAACTGGCCAAAGTCTTCCTTGATCTTGAACTTTTCAGCCTCCAGAACTGAGAAATAAATTTCTGTTGTTTACACCCTGCTCCCCCAGCCTTGGGGTTTTGTAATGGTAGTCTGAACAGACTACACTAAACAGTATTGTTTCCCCATGACAGACAAGACTAGTGAGGCACACAGAAATGAAGTAACTAGTCATAGTCACAGCCAGCATTCAAATCCAGGTACTCTGCCTCCCAAACGTCTGCTCTCTGTATCAATGATTGCTTTGGTAGCACTTAAACATTTCACAGCTTGGTTGTTAATTGTTCATTCCAGCACAACAATCTAGGCCAGTGAATTATTATTCTGTATCTACTACACCTAGAACTATGACTGGTGCCCCCAAACAAACCCAGGCCTGTAGCTGTAGTGCGCATTTGAGAGAATGCCCTTCGGTAATTCTTATTAACTGAATTTCTCTGGCTGCCCAAGTTCCCACGGTCCAAATATCACCCCTATTTCCCACTGGGTTCATTGATCTGGTGAGGGAGGTGCGTCTTTGCCTCACTACCGGCTTAGGAGTGGTATGAAGTCCTGCTGCCTGAACAGGCTCTAACTGCTAGGGATGCAGCGACTGAATTCCCAGAGCATTTAGGATAGGACCCTGTGGGCAGGGATGAGGTGGAAAAGGAGCCACTTTTTCTTCTCTTTGCACCTCAGTCTTCCATGTCTAAACAAGAAGTCACCCACAGGCTTCACAGCCCATGAGAGATTTGGTGAGAAAGTGGATGGGGAACTGAATCGTGCAGAGGTGAGAGGGAATCATTTCCTAAACTTCCAATCTGGTCGGTTCACAACCTACTTTTCCAGTCTCAGCTCCAGAGACAGTGTTCCCCTTCCCACAGTAGCTTAAGCTCCAGCCACAGTTCTCAAAATTCCCTACCTAAATGCATCTCTACATGCAGCGCCCTGTCTCGGGAGCCGTTGTTCCTCGGGGAAAACTCTTGTGCATCCTGCAAATAACCGCTTCCCCAGTGCCGTCAGGAATACTTGACAGTCGGTACACAGTAAGGGCGCCACGGCGCTCTGAGCCTCAGATTTCTCATCAGTAACATGGGGTCTCTGAGGTATATGGGATTTTGAAGAGCGTCAGGGCACACTAGACGCGCTGAGGAGGTTAGAGAGCTGCAGGAACCCTGCGCTTTTCTCTGCCTGCTACCTTCTATGTGTCGGCACGCCCGCCAGGCAGCCCCGCGGTGCTAGGGCCCTCAGGGCCCTGGGCTGACTCATCTCGGAATAAGCCCTGGGAAAAAGTGGCCCCAGAGAACGTGGCAAGGAGTGAACGAAGAATGAGAGCATGAACAAATGAATGGACTGACGGCCGGACCTGGACAAAGGCCTGAAAGGTGGCGTTCTCTAGGACCGCGGGAGGGGAGGGCAGGGCCTCGGCCGGGGAGGGGAGCCGCGGGCGCCGGGCCCCTTGCTAGACAGGCCCCACGCCTGGGACAAAAGCCCGCAACATGGTGGGCTCTAGGACCCCCGAGCCCGCATCGCGTAAGGTGGGCAGCCGCGCGGGCCGAGCTCAGGCGTCCGCAGCAGCCTTCCCGCGGGGACAACCGGCGGGTTCTAGGACCCGCTGGGCCCTGAGCCCGCCCGCGCCCTCCTGGGGCCGCACTCCTCCTGCCCCGCCCGCGCTGATCGCACCAGGCCAACCCCATCCGTTCTCGGCGCCCACAGGGAATCTGAGGTCCGCTCGGATTGTGCGCCGATGGCGCCCTGGAGTCCCTACGGCTTCCCGCCGGCGTTTCCTACCTGAACCGACGTGGGCTGGCTCCGCGGCGTCAGTGGCAGCTCCTCTCACTGACAGAACCCCGGACACGTCAAATGAGGGCAGGTGCTAGGACCCAGCGGCGTGAGAGGCGGGGCCAGCGGGCGGAAGTGAAAGGAAGCTTCCCGGGCTCGGGAGGAAGGCAAAGTTTATCAGAACACCCCCGGCCAAGGTGGCGGAGAAACATTATGCAATGGGTCTCTGTGGGTGCTACAAACAGGGCACGCCGAACAGGCTTACTATATACACCGGGATACTGCTAGCTTGGGGCCAGATCACCAAGAACTAGAAGGTGGGAGGGCAGAAAGGCCATATTCAAGCTTTGTAGTACCTAACTCCTTTTATATTCCACATTTCCCTTAACAGCGAGGATGGCATGAAGCTACCTCCATTTGTCTTGAGATTTTCAGGGAGCCCCACGAGAAATGTCGCCGAAGTATTAGGGCTACAGCTGCAGAAGCCTTTTTTTTTTCTCTTCTGAGCTCAGCCAGTATGTACCGGAACGATTTTAGCAGCTCTTGCCGGAAGTGTGGCTAAGGTTAGTGCGAAACAACTCAGCTCTTTGACCTACATGGGCGGGGTCAGAGTCGCTGTCTAGCTACTTTTGGCTTGGTGCCGGAAGTGTGTCAATGTAGAACGGCCGCTGGGAGGCGGGTCAGAAAGTGTTTTCGAGGCGGAGGTTTCGCGGGGAAGCTTTTGTGGCTAGGACACTTCCTGTTTCCTAGTAACAATAGGAAGTATCCGCGGAGCTGGGGTTAGACACTTGGCTTGTGCCAGCTGCGCCGTCTCTACTCTACCTTCTTCCTTCTTTCCCTTCTTCTTTTCCTCTTTTCCTCCCCTCCCACCTCCTGGGAGCCTTGGCGGAGTGTGCTTGTGTGGGAACGCAAGAACACCCACAGCCATCCCTTGGGGAGCGCGGCTGCAGTTAGGGTGGGGGTCCCAGTGCGCAGGCGCGTTCCGTTCGCGGTTCCCAACGGACGCACCCGCGGCGGGAATTAGAAGGGGCCACTCGTGCGAGGGGTCCCAAGAGGAAATTGGCCTCGGAGATGAGTGAGGCAAGAGGACCTCGGTGGTTGATCAGGAGAGGGGACTTTTGAGCAAAGAAGGGTTTTTTGTGAGGTGAGAATTTGGGGAGCAGGTTCAGTGAGGGGGTTTAGTCGGAGATAGGAGTTGTATTGGTGTCCAATGAAAGTGAAGAACCGGAGTCAGAAAGCACCGGGCATGTTATGAGGAGAGCAAGGACTTTGAAAAGAAGATTGCCTCAATCAGTGGGTTTGCTCGTGTGCAACATTGCGGTGTGTTGTGAGGATTAAGTTACACAATGAATATTCTTTGTTTAGCACAGCACCTGGAACATGGCAATGCTCGATTAGCATGTGTTGCTATTATCAGTTTTAGGAGAGGAGGTAGGAGTAAAAATGAGAAGGGGTGGTGAGGGTCTAGTGAGGAGGTATGGGAAAGAAAAAGGGTGAAGAACACCAGAAGTGGGATGGAATTTCCATGGTGGAATATATGTAGTTTGGGTTTAGGGGAAGTAGGTGAAGGAAGTGGCCAAGAGAATCTTTCAGAAAGGAGACTGTGTGACCCTGAAAGGAGTAGGGGTTGTGGGGGAACAAGCCAGCTCCTCTGAAGGGGGCCTGTAACTTCACCTCTGTGACCCTCATCTGTCAACTGGAGGAAGAGGTGGCTTTTTCAGTGCCTCTAGAGTATTCTGTTTAGCTGAGGGGTGAAGGAGGGAGGATTGGACGTCTCTTATTGAAAGTCCTAGAATTGGTTCAGGTTTTCTTTTAAGATGTCACAGGAGATAGGTTGGTTGGTTGGTTGTAGAGAGGAGAGGCTTAGGGGCAATAAGACTTTCTGGATTTGGTCTGAAGAACAGGTTAATAGTTCTGTGTTCAGAGGTAGGTTACATCCTTGTAGACTTGTTTCCTTATCTAAACTTTTAAGGATGACTTGGGAAGCTTCCGTATTTGGGGGACTTGTGTGTGGAGAGGCCTTAAATCATGGTACTTCCAGATTAATCCAGTAGAAAGCAGGTCCGTGGGCATTGCTGCTTGGGGAACCACTCTGTGACCTCTGGTGAACTTGCTGTTTATAGAGGCAAAGTTAACTCAGGCCTTTCTTTTGACCACTGACCCCTTTTCCTAGGCCTTGGCCCCACCACCAGAGGAAGATGCTGCTGCCACCTGCCTGCTTCTCCTGAACCTGCAAGTCTCTGCCACACTGCCTCATGGAGAACATGCTCACCTCACTCAGCTGCTGTGACTGTCAGCGTCACTTTCCTAACCTCCCGGAACTGTCAAGGCACCGAGAACTACTTCATCCATCCTCCAACCCGGACCGCGAAGAAGCTGACAGCATCCCTCGGCCTTACTGCTGTCAGCAGTGTGGGCGGGGCTACCGTCACCCAGGGAGCTTGGTCAACCACCGCCGGACCCACGAGACTGGCCTCTTCCGCTGTACCACCTGCAGCAAGGACTTCACTAATCCCATGGCCCTCAAGAGCCACATGAGGACTCATGCTCCTGAGGGCTGCCACAGGCGCAGGCTCCTGCACCCCAAGGAAGCCACTCCCCACCTCCGGGGGGAGATAGTGTCCACTGACTCGTGGGGCCAGAGGCTTGGCCACGGGGAAAGCTGGGGAAACCAGAAAAAACATGCCGAAGATACATCTATGTGTGCATCTGGGCCTGACCCCAGGTCAGCTCTGGGCACTTGGGAAGATCCACCTACCAAACAAAGAGAAGGCTGGGAAAGCCAGCCAAGTTCTGAGGACGGTACAGATGGCTGGGGGCCCACCACCAACCCTGCCAGAGCCCCACTGCTCCCCACTCCAGCCAGCAGCCTCCTTAGCAATTTAGAACAGTATTTGGCTGAATCAGTGGTAAATTTCACAGGGGACCAGGAGCCCACTCAGTCCCTTCCTGCTGAGGAGGAACGGCGGTACAAGTGTAGTCAATGTGGCAAGACTTACAAGCATGCTGGGAGCCTCACTAACCACCGCCAGAGCCACACCCTGGGCATCTACCCTTGTGCCATCTGCTTCAAGGAGTTCTCTAACCTCATGGCTCTGAAGAACCACTCCCGACTCCATGCCCAGTATCGGCCTTACCGGTGTCCTCACTGCCCCCACGCGTTCCGACTCCCCCGAGAGCTGCTGGAACACCAGCAGTCCCATGAGGGTGAAAGGCAGGAGCAGCTGTGGGAAGAGAAAGGTGTGCCCATCACTAATGGGCACACAGATGAGGGTAGCCGAGACCAGCTCCCTAGTAGACCAATGCTGAATGGCTCTGGGGAGCTCAGCACTTCTGGGGAGCTAGAGGAGAGTGGCCTGGAGGAGTACCGACCTTTCCGCTGTGAGGACTGTGGCCGTACTTACCGCCATGCTGGGAGCCTCATCAACCATCGCAAGAGCCACCAAACAGGTGTCTACCCCTGCTCCATCTGCTCCAAGCAGCTGTTCAATGCAGCTGCTCTCAAAAACCATGTGCGGGCTCATCATAGACCCCGGCAAGGAGCTGGGGAAGTTGGGCAGCCATCAGTGCCACTAGTTCGCTTGCCTCTGGACGAGACCACCCACAAAGAAAGAGAGGTCCTCACTGCTACCCTAGACCATCGCCCCTATAAGTGTAATGAATGTGGTCGGGCTTACCGCCACCGGGGGAGCCTTGTGAACCACCGCCATAGCCATCAGACAGGAGAGTACCAGTGCTCACTCTGTCCCCGCAAGTACCCCAATCTTATGGCCCTGCGCAACCACGTGCGAGTCCACTGCAAGTCTGCTCGCCGAAGTGCAGGCTCAGGGGCTGAGGGTACCCCCAGCCCCCTCGAGGTGGAGCTTCCAGCTGACCCGGTGGGAGCAGAGGCAGCCCCGGGTACAGATCAGGGGAATGGGTGCCAACATGAGCAGGAGGCCACTGACGGCCCCCCAGCAGCAGATAGGACAGCACCACATATGTGTAGCACGTGTGGGATGCTCTTTGGAGACCTTGAGAACCTTGAACGTCATGGTAAGATCCATGGAGAAGGGGAAAACAGCAGGACAGACACGAGGTTGTCTCCTCCTCGGGCATTTGCCTGCCGAGACTGTGGAAAGAGCTATCGCCACTCAGGCAGCCTGATCAACCACAGGCAGACCCACCAGACAGGGGACTTTAGCTGTGGGGCCTGTGCCAAGCATTTCCACACCATGGCTGCTATGAAGAACCACTTGCGGCGCCACAGTTGGCGGCGGAGCAGGAGGCACCGGAGGCGGGCTGGCGGTGCTAGCACTGAGGGAGGAGCCAAACTCTCATCAGGTGGGAACTGGGCCCAGGAGTTGGTGGAAAACAGTGAGGGCCGGGACTGTCCCCAGGACCCTTCAGGGGAAAATCCTAATGGACCTGAAGACAACGTGGAATTTGATGGGGGCTATTTGCAGACCCAAGCTGAAAGGGACAAATACGGGCTTAAGAAGGACGAGGCCTGTTTCCAGGGTGATAAAGAGAGCGGAGGTCCTGAGGAAGGGCTGGAAAGGAAGGAGGCCTGTTCCCTTGACAACCTGGACCTCCCAGGCAATGAGGAAGGCAATGGGACTCACTCGTGTGATGGCCTCACCAGGGTGGGTGAAGACCAGAAACTGGCCACTGGCCCACCCAGGTCCTCTTCCCACTCTGCTGAAGCTGTCACTGGCTGGCAGGCTGACGTCTCCCACACATGTTCTGATTGTGGGCGTTCTTTCCCCCATGCCACTGGCCTGCTGAGCCATAGGCCCTGCCACCCACCAGGCATCTATCAGTGCTCCCTCTGCCCCAAGGAGTTTGACTCGCTGCCTGCCTTGCGCAGCCACTTTCAGAACCATGCGCTCGGGGAGGCATCCCCAGCCCAGCCTTTCCTGTGCTGCCTCTGTGGCATGATCTTCCCCGGGCGGGCGGGCTACAGGCTTCATAGGCGCCAGGCTCATGACTCCTCTGGCATGACTGAGGGATCGGAGGAAGAGGGGGAAGAGGAAGGAGCAGCTGTGGCAGCCTCCACCCAGAGCACCCCACTGCAGCTCTCAGAAGCAGAGCTGTTGAATCAGCTGCAGCGGGAGGTGGAGGCGCTGGATGGAGCTGGTTACGGGCACATCTGTGGCTGCTGCGGTCAGACCTATGATGACCTGGGGAGTCTGGAGCGTCACCACCAAAGTCAGAGTTCCCCAGACAAAGCTCCCAACCACTTGAGAGAGTCAGGTGATGCCATGGAAATGGTTGCAGATGGCTTATTTGAGGGCACAGTGACCGCTTTTTCTGCAGAGGGTGGAAACACAAAGTCTGGAGAGGGAGCAGGTGCCACAGTTGCAGACAGTGTCTGCATGCATGGTGCAGAGAGTTCTCTGGAGGCCCAGCCCCGCCCCTTCCGCTGTAACCAGTGTGGCAAGACCTATCGCCATGGGGGAAGCCTGGTGAACCATCGAAAGATCCACCAGACTGGAAACTACATCTGCCCTGTGTGCTCTCGCTGCTACCCCAACCTGGCCGCATACCGCAATCACCTGCGGAACCACCCGCGCTGCAAAGGCTCTGAGCCCTGTGTGGGGCCTATCCCAGAGGCAGCAGGCAGCAGTGAGCCCCAGAATGTGGCAGAGGAGGGGCTGGGACAGACAGAAACAGGGACATTCCTAGAGGAACTTAAAGTGGAGTCTCCAGAGGAGGTGGCGAGGGTGAAAGAAGAGGCTTGGGAGGGGACCCCTGTGAAGGGGGAGGAGATGGAGCTGAGGTTGGAGACTGCCGAGAAGGGCTGCCAGACTGAGGCCAGCTCTGAGCGGCCCTTCAGCTGTGAAGTGTGTGGCCGGTCCTACAAGCATGCTGGCAGCCTCATCAATCACCGGCAGAGTCACCAGACTGGCCACTTCGGCTGCCAGGCCTGTTCCAAAGGCTTCTCAAACCTCATGTCTCTCAAGAACCACCGGCGCATCCATGCAGATCCTCGGCGTTTTCACTGCAGCGACTGCGGAAAGGCCTTCCGCCTGCGGAAACAGCTGGCTAGCCACCAACGGGTCCACACTGAGCGGGGTGGGGCTAGGGGCACCCGAAAACTGACTCGGGAAGATCGGCCATTCCGGTGTGGGCAGTGTGGGCGGACCTACCGTCATGCTGGCAGCCTCCTGAACCACCGGCGCAGCCATGAGACAGGCCAGTACAGCTGTCCTGCCTGCCCCAAGACCTATTCCAACCGCATGGCCTTGAAGGACCACCAGAGGCTGCACTCAGAGAGCCGGTGGCGGCGATCAGGGCGATGCAGGCGGGTAGCTGTGCGCTGCGCCCTCTGTGGCCAGGGCTTCCCTGGCCGGAGCTCTCTGGAACAGCACCTACGGGAGCATGAGGAGACCAGAAGTGGTCAGGGAGGCCCCAGTGGCACAGAGGGCAGTAAGGGGAACCTGGCCGATGACCAGGGACCAAAGGACAGACTGAGTGGTACTGAGTCAGTCCTACAGCTGAAGTATGGAGCCATGAGGCCAGGGGAGCAGACTCATGGCCCTATCAGGGCAACAGAAGCCACAGAGCCAATGCCCTGGGGTATGGGACAAACAGGCGGGTATCAAGGAGACAAGGTGAATCATAATGCAGATTGGGTTCCTCCAGGTCATGTGCTGACCAAGCCAGAAGGCATGTCAGAGGACAGTGTCCCCAGGAGTCTTTGCCACCTTGGCAATAGCCAACCCAGTGAGCCTAGTCTGAGTCATGTGGATAGCTGGGACAATGGAGACAGCAGTCCTCAGTTCCAGCCCAAGAGCCACCCCGTCCCCTGCTGTCACTGTGGTAAGACCTGCCAGTCAGAAGGCCACTTGAACCACCACAGTACCCCTAAGACAGACTGCCACTATTGCCAGCTCTGCTCCAAGGAGTGCTGGAATCCTGTGGCCACCAGGAGTCACGACCACAAAGCTGCTCAGACCTTTGCCTGCTCTGCCTGTGGCAGGACCTTTCAGTGCCACCATGAACTAGCCAGCCACCTGCAGACTCATGCCAGGGGCCTTAGTCAGGTGCCACCCCAGGTAGAGGAGGCCAGAGGTCCTGAAGCTGGGACTGTGGAGGGTGAGGGGGCTCTCACTGGTCAAGGGGAAGCCCAGGAGGCCACCTCAGAGCCCTCCAGGGCCCCAGGAGCAAATGCTGGAAGAGCTAGTGGAGGGCAGGGAGTCAAGTCCACAATGGCTGAAGACGAGGAGCGGCCCTTCTGCTGTGCCCAGTGTGGGCGCTCCTATCGCCATGCCGGTAGCCTGCTGAACCACCAGAAGGCCCACACCACTGGACTCTATCCCTGCTCCCTCTGTCCCAAACTTCTCCCCAACCTGCTTTCCCTTAAGAACCATGGCAGGACCCACACGGACCCCAAGCGCCATCGCTGCAGCATCTGTGGCAAGGGCTTCCGGACAGCTGCCCGCTTGGAGGGCCACGGGCGGGTCCATGCACCCCAGGAGGGGCCCTTCGCCTGCCCCCACTGTCCCCGCCACTTCCGCCGCCGCATCAGCTTCCTGCAGCACCAACAGCAGCACCAGGAGTGGCCAGTGGCCAGCTCTGGTACAGGGGGTATGAACGGGCTTGGGCAGAGGACTGAAGGGTCTCAGAGGTGGGCACACAGTGAAGGGCAAAATCTGGCTCCAAGGTGGTGGGAGAACAAGTAGTAAGAGGAGAGGGTTACATGGATTCCAAGAGATAGCCAGGGATTTGGGTCTAGAGAAAACAACTTGAGGACGCTGCCTCCCCAGTGGCCTAGATCTGAGCCCTTGGGTCAGGTAAGTAGATAGCATGGTGGAGTGGGATAGGGGCAGGGGGCAGTAACGGCACCTGCTAGCTACCATAATATATCGGGAAGCCCTCCTGATCTCGCTAGTAAAGGAATGGTTCCTTCCAGAGAAAAAGATGACCTAGGGTCCCCTAGGTCCCGCTGTTTCCTAGAGTAGGCAGGGAGCCAGGAAATGAGGAATGGGGTATGGGAGGTACCCCCAGACCGGACTTTGTGGCTTCAGTGCTAACTTGGCCAGAGAAATTGGGTCACTGGGTTAGCCTCCAGCTCCGTCCTCCTTTCCCTGCATCTGGTCTCTGTGTCCCCCCACCCCTCCCTTTTCTTGAAAACTAGACTTTTAGTCCTATCCTACCAGTATTACCTCCTATCTCTTCCTTCATGCAAACCTTTTCTTCTCTCTCTGCTGGGGATATCCTTTTTAGGATCCAGCCAAACCACCCTTCCCACCTGCACATCCCCTCCCACCAGCACACTTTTAACTGGAGGACTGAGTCACAGATAATTGTTCCTTTGAAGCCAGGCCCAGCTGTAGCAACAACAGTCATTGGCCTGTCTGCCTCTATCGGTGAAATCTCCAGTCACCTCCACCCAGCTGGAAGTTGAGGCTGTGGGGTGGGACAGCCCGTTTTCTCAGCAAGCCCCAAGAGACCTCCCTGACCCATTCCATTTAGTGGCCACTAAGGGTGGGTGTCCTGAGATAGACCCTTGGCCATAGATTGGCAGAGAAGAGGAGGATGGTAGGTGAGATTCCCCTGAGAGAGCTGATGAGATGGCTTTTAGGATAAAAGATTTCTTGGGACCCCAAGGGAATGAGTGAGGAGCCAGTTAGCCAGGTCAGGGAAAATAATTGGAAATCAGGATTTGTGGGTTCTCATCCAGGCCTCTGGGGCCATCAACAGTGCTTGCGGGGGGGGGGGGTGATACAAGCTGTGGAAGCTGTGGAGTGTGTCCCCTCAGTGACTTCCTCTTTCTCCCCAGGAGCCCCAAAGGACCCAGCCACAGGCAGCGGGAACTTGTCATTGCCCCCTCTACCCACCCCCATGACTCCGCTCCTGGACTCTTCACCCCAGTGGCCTGCAGACCTCAGCTGCTCCCTTTGAACTTCAAGCCTCCAAAGACCAGAACACAGTGCGGGAGAGTGGGGTGCAGGGAAAGGCTGGATCTGCACGTTCTGCTCAGGAGTAGTTTGGGCATCCCCATCTCCTCATGTGAAGAGGACCCAGATCTGGCATCCTTCCCAATGACGGGGTGAGGTGTTCCTCATGTCTGTCCTTGAAGGACCTCCTTCCCCAGCCTGTCACTATACTGTCCCCCCACTAGGACCAGCTCTGCCACGATGCTGGGCCACCCTCCCAACCAGCTTCTCACACCAGGGGGAGGGAGATTCAGAGAGGGCTGGGGGTAGGAATGTTGCCTGTGGAACGGGGCTTTTTGATACAATTTGTAACTTATTTTCTAAAATCTATTTTGTAACAATTTATTTAAGTTTTGAGAAGAGAAACTGCACCCCCCCCAAAAAAAAATTTTTTTTTTTTTTTTTCGAAGTATGTGGTTGATGTGATTGTATCTGAGATGAGAATATAGGGAGAGCTGGGACTCCCGTGTCGGAGATCAGAGCTGAGCAGGGACTCCACAGGTGATATCTCCCTGTCCTGCAGGGTGAGGAGTGGGGCAGCTGCTGATCCAGGCAGGCTCCTTCCCAGAGCCCACCGGGCTGTTAGGACCCCGGTGCCTGGGGTCACGTGAGTGGGGGCACTGGCCAGGGGCGGGGGTGGGGGGAGGGGGTTGGCCTCACCCTCACAACACAGCAGCCGAGAAGACTGCAGTCAAAGAGGTGTGGAGGCCTGCTCCAAGTCAGACGGATGGAGAACCAGAATCTGAATCCACATGGGTCTGTCCACTGCCCCACCCCACCTAGGGCAGCTAGACATGGCTCAGAACAGATCTTCCCCGAGACAGAAGGGGTCTGGAGAGGGACATGTCACGGAGGCCCCGGGGCCACATACTTGTGTTGGCCAGGCAGCTTCCAGGCTCAGGCTTAGGCTCTGACTCTGGCTCCTCAGTGAAGTAGACCTGCCAGTACACACTGCTGACCCAGGTCTCGTAGGTGGGGACTGCCGTGAAGACTGCAGGCCTTGCGGGGCCTTGGCAGGCATCTCCATAGCTGTGTAGCCCAGCCAGGAACCATGTGCCTCTCACCTCATGCACTAATGGTGCCCCAGACAGACCCTGTTGGGGGTCAGGTGACACTGAGTGCCTTCCTAGGCAGCTGCGAGGGCCGGCAGGGGCTAGGGGCTAGGCTGAAGCGAGGGCTGTTTGGGAGCTCGTTTGCAGAAAGGCTTGAGTTTCAGGTGAGTGGCAGGTCTAGAGGCCAAGCCTGGCAGAAGGTCTGTGCATGAAGTGTAGGGTGGAGATGCCGAGGGTCTGTGGGGTAAGGTTTGGGGGACTAGGGCTCACCTCGCAGAGGGGCAGCTCACCCACAACACTGGTACACACCATCCCTGGCAGAACGGGGATGCCATCACTCTCAGGGGTTGTATGCAGCCGGCTGCAGGCCCGGAACCCCAGCAGGGTGACAGGCACTGTCTGAGGGGAGCTGGTACCTGTAGGAAGGTGAGAGACCCGGCTGCTCCAGCAGCCTCTGGGCTGGATGAGCAGCTGCTACTGGTCGTGTCCTACTTACCTGCTCCTTGGCGGGCCAGCCCCAGGGCCCAGCCACGTTCCCCATCAGGCAGGTGGTGGTCAGCATAGGGCAGGCAGAGGGGCCGCAGGCTTGGGCCCAGTGTCACAGGCTGGGCCAGCAGCAGGAGGGCCACATCATAGCCCCCCTCTGGGTGGGTGTAAGCTCCGTGAAGGGTAAGCTGCTTCAGGCCCCACTCTCCTGGTCCAGCCCCCAGCCCTATGCTCCACTCCTCTGGGCTCTGACGCCTGCACAGAGACAGCATTGGCAGCATTGGGTGGCAGGGCTGCCAGCAGGTTGGGGGAGGGGCTGCCCACAGGCAAGGGAGAGAAGGGCTCACCCGATGAAGCAGTGGGCCGCAGTCAGCACTACCTCCTCTGACACCAGGGCTCCACCGCAGGCCAGCTTTCCCTGGTGCTTCAGCCTGGCATCCCAGGGCCATGGCGAGGGGGCTCCTGCCTGGGGACCACCTGTCCTTAAGGATCCGCAGGCTGAAATGGAAGGATTACACCATCTGCCTTGCTAAACGCTTCTCGGACTGTCGAATCCTCACCACAGCTTTCAGTTGAATTTTGTTACCCTTGTAGCCAAAGAGGCTTACTGACTTCCTAGCTCAGTAACTACAGGTAAGTAGCAGACTTGGGAGGGCCCTGCTCATCATTCCTCCACCCGACCTGTCCTGTACCCCTCTGGCTTGGACAGGCCCCAGAATTCCTGGCTCTCTTGTGCTTTTCTTACCATCAAGACAGGCCTCCGTCCCAGGAACTATTTTGCATGCAGTTTGCATGTTAGTCACTTAATGCTAGAATTCTGAATGGGAGCCCTGCCCTATCTCACTGGTTTCCTGCTTGGAAACTTGCAGCTTATCCTAGAACCTTCTACCAGATCTCAGAGATCCCTCTTCTTACCTAAACTCTGAACCCATAAAGTTCTGAAGTGTCTATGCCTCTCAGCCCTAAATGGGGCCATTACCATCCTAGGGTCTCAGATGCCTTAAAAGCCCCTACTTAGTGTGTGGCAGTTTGTGGGTGCCCTGTATAAATTCTCCGCTCCATGCTGCAATTTATTTCACTGTGGCTTCCACCTGTTACCCAGAAGTCCCCGTGTAGGCCTAAGTGTCCCCACATATCACATTCCTAACAGCTCGTACCTACACAGCTGTCCTCATCATTGATCTCCAGGGCCTCTGGGTTCTGGGCCAGAAAGGCTGCCCCCTGAGCTCGAGCCTGCAGCCAGGGGCTGTGAGCAGCCATGTCAGTCAGCAGCACAGGGGTGTCTTCCTGGGCACAGTGTGACGTGAAGCTGATGATCCCAACCTGAACCCAGTGTCCACTAGGCTCTCGGCACAACACAGGACCCCCAGAATCTCCCTGGAGCAGACAAAAGAGTCAAGACACCTGAGCCCCAGCCATGGGCAGCTAGCCTCTGCAGTTCTACCCATCCCTGTGGATCAAGCACCCAGTCCAAGGCCAGGACCGCTCCCTTTCTCCCTTCCCCTCTCCTCCCCCTCAGACCTGACAGGGCCCCTGCACCCCGGGCTGGGCACCCCCACACAGCATCCCAGGCCGGGCCGGGCTGGCCAGCAGCCGCTGGTGCAGCTGATTGTAGAGACAGTTACACGTGGGACGGCTGATTAGACGCAGGCGCAGATTCCGTAGGGTTCTGGGAGCTGGCAAAAGAGAGCGGGTTGGGGCCAGAGTCCGGGCTCTGGGAAGCAAGAGAGACTGGAAGCAGGGACAGTTGGTAGTGGAGGCTACATGACCTTGGGCGAGTGGAGTGCCTCTTTGGGTTTCAGGCTGGGACAGCACTTACCATCACGGGTGTCCTGATCCCAGCCAGTGGCCCAGCACGAGGTCCCAAAGTGGAAGCGATGGGCAGGTTGGGGCAAGCAGATAGGTGTGTGGGCTGTGGGGTGGGCCAGCTGTAGCAGGGCCAGGTCTGAGCCCTGGCTGTAGTGGTTATAGGCCCTGGGAAGTTGCAGAGAAGTCACCCCTACCTCCTCAGCCCCTGGGCTCAGGCCTTCACGCTGCAGAGAACCCAGGACCACTGACCAGGAGCTCAGTTCTGTCATTGCAGCCCTGGAAGGAGAGGGACAAGGTGTGGCGTGCAAAGGGGGACAGGGACGCTATAGAAGACAGCACAAGGTAGGAGGAAAATGGACAAATATTAGCCCGTGGCTTTAACCAATGTCCTTCCTTCTCCAAAACCATTTCTCATTTGTAAGGTTCTAGCATGAAAGGTTAAGATCAACTCGATAATATGTACTGGCACATAACATGGTCTCAATGAATGGTACTTTGTTATTCTAAGGGCATGGGTCAGTCTGGTGGGGTGTGGGGACAAATCACCCATTCTCAAAGCCAGAAACCCTGTCTGACCCCAGCCACAACTCACTTTTCAAAGCAGTGGGCAGCAGTGAGGACCCAGATGTCTGCCACCAGGGATCCACTGCAGATGTGGACCCCTTGCCTCCTCACACTGGCCTGCCACGGCCACTCGCCAGGCCCCGTGTTGCCTTCCTGAGGTTCGGGAGGGCCAGGGCCACGCTGCCCACAGGCTGTAGAGAGGGCGGGGTCAGGCTGACAGCAAGCCCCTATCCTGCCCTCACCCTGGGTCTGACCTAGACCACGGTAAGGCCCAGGCCCCAAGTCCCCAGAGCTTACCACACTGAGCTGCTTGAAGACCTGGGGAAAGACACACACAGGTGAGACTTAGGGGACCCTTACCTGCCTGGCCCAGCCGTGGGGGAGGGGACAAGTAAGGGGGAGAGGCCTATGACTCTGTGGCTACCTCACCAACCCCTCCCAGAATGAAAATATTTATATGAGGTCACAAAACAGCTTTTATTGGAACCTATTCAGAGCGTGTGCTCAGTAATTAGTTCTGCTCTCTCAGCTGTGCTCAGCACTCCTGGCTCTGAGTAGGGCCTGGGGCTCAGCTTGGGACCAGGCCAGCCGTCCTCCAGGCGTCAGAACCCCCAACTCCTGCCCCTTCCACTGAATCAGGGAGGTGGCCTCTGTACTCAGAGAACATTATCTTAATTGTGCCCTCAGCCATGGAAGCCTAAGAGGGAGGATTAGAGACCTGTGTCATATCCAAGTGAGGGAAGTCTCCAATAAGTTGAGGTTCACCCCACCCATTCTGACGACTCAGACTCCCCCACCTTCCCAGAAACTGCCAGATTCTACCAAAGGGCCCCCTGCCCTGCTTCTTCCCCATTACAGGCACACACACACACCCACTGAACATCTGAGCCAGGAGAAATGGGACACAGGTGAAGACGGGGAGACTGAGGCCAAAGGGCCCTGGAACTTACCTAAAGTCAGCCTAGAAACAGGCTGACTGGGGCACTGGGTATGTATACGTGTAGGTATTATGAAAGTTCCTACAGACATAGACTAATCCAGCCTAGAAAATCACACTCATTTTGACACAGACAGCCACATGCATCCCCCCCCCCACCACCCCCAGATAGTTACAGCACCAACTGTCACTCCACAAGCATTCTCCCTCCCATACCAAGCTGCAGGGGCTACTCGGGCACGGGGGTGGTCCCTAGACCTTCACCATGCTTCCCCCACCACCCATGCAGACACAGATGGCTCACCTGCTAGGAGGGTCACAGCTCTAAGGATCAGGAGCCCTGGTCCCCAGCTCTGCTTCATGCTGCTCCAGGCCACTCTGCCGCCTGTGCTGCGGTTCTCAGAGAGGCCACCTAGGTCCCCCTAGCTCCGCCTCTGCTCCGCCTCCAGTCAGCTAGGAGTCAGCTGTCATTGCTGTTCCCGGGCTAGAACGGAGCCAGCAGCTCCTGGTTCTGGGGCTGTGGCTGTGCCCTTGGGCTATTCACTAACCTTCTCTGGGTCTCAGCCATGGCCAGACTGCCTGGGTTCAAATGCCAGTTCTTCCATTATTACTTGCATGACCTTGGACAGTGAGCTTGTCCATGCCTTGTCTGAAAAACTCAGAATTGTTGAATGTAGAAAGGCTTAGGCCAGAACCTGGCATAGAGTAAACTGCTCCCATCATGGAAGCTACTCTCCTGTAACTGTGAAGGGCACAGTGGGCAGGGGTTCTCACTTCTTAACCTTTTATTCCAGCTTCCCCAACTCTCTTCCAGGCCCAGGTCCAAGTGGGTTTCGCATGCCTTCTCCCCTCTTGCTGCAGATGCAGTATGTGCAGGGCTTGGTGTCGAGAGGCCAGGGCTCTCAGCTACTTGCTGGCTATGAGACTGGCAAATCTCAACACCTTTCTGGGCTGGCCACCTTTCTGGCAAACAGGGTTACAGTGGTGTCTACCTTTCTCGTGGGTATTGGGAGGCTTAATCAAGAGGAAAGAACACTGAGCATACAGCCTTTTTCTCTTTCTGACTTCTAACTCAGGCCAGTCCATACTGTTCAGGAACCTTGACCCCAACAGAGCCACTTGTGGCTAGGGTTAAGAGCAGAGATACCAGAGCCAGGTGGTCCTAGTGAATTACCATCTTGAGGGCTCCCTACCCTCTTCCAGGCACTAGCTGTGTGATCTCTGGCAAGTTACTTAGCCTCTCTGGACTTCAGATTCCTTATCAAGATAGGGATAATAACACTATCTACCTCATACAATTGCTATAAGAATTCAGAGTTAACACATTTCGGGGGAAGCTGGGATGGCTCAGTGGGTTAAGCGCTCACTTTGTAGCCCCGGGGACTGAGGATCGAATCCTGGCCCTGGCCCGTGTGGACCCATATGCTGAACTGGGGAGTGCCCCAGTTCGAGTCTCACCAGGGTGAGACCCCAGCCCAGTTCCTTCCCTGTGCAGCCCTGCGCCCACCTGTGGAGTAAAACTATGTGGAAAAAACAATGATGTGCAACTATGGAGACTGCTCTGGGCCCTCCCTCTACTCTCTGTCTCTGTCTCTCTCTGTCAAAAACAATAAAAATCTTAAAAAAGAAAAAAAAAAAAGAGTTAATTAACACACTTCATGCTCTTAAATAGTGCTTGGCATACAAGAAATCCTCGGTAAATATTAGGAAGAACAAATCAAAACAGATACAACCTGTCTCTGACTCTTCAGGGCTGCCAAGACTGGCTTGGGGTGGCTGATAAGACAGCTAGAGGGGTTACAGTTAGACTATAGGAAGAACTTCTCGGCAAGCATGCACAGAACCAGAAGGCAGCTTGTCCTTGCAAGTGCATGCTTGGCCCTCCCAGAAGAGGCCTGTCTCCCGTAGGCAGCAGGGACAAGCTGCCAGCCTGTTTCCTAGGGGTGGGGGCTAATGATGCCCAGGTCTTGCTGACTCCACATGCTGAAGGAACTACCCACTCTTCCCAGGAAACTCCTCCATTCTTCCTCTGACTCACATCCTTCTAGTCCTAGAGGAAATAAGACAGGGGAAGCTCAACACTAGGGTCACCAGTAGAGAGGTGGCTCAGACTTGGCACATTTATTTAAGAAATTTTATTGCTTCCCTCCTTGGGCAATAGCAAGAGTTTTGGGGACAGAGCCAGAGGCACTAGGGTAGAGGAAAGAGTATGGCATATTTGGTCCATTGTCCTGTGTTGGGAATATGACAGAGGTGGGTTGCAGACTCTTCTAAGGACCCAGACATATCTCCAATGGGTAAGGCTGACATGCCAAAGCAGAGTAGATGAGGTCAGCCTAGTTTGGGGTGAGGGCTCAGTGCCCCTTGATCTTGCCCTGGGGTCCCTGGACCTCCTGGATGCTGAGCACCATCAGGACCACATTGATAACATAGGTGGTGATGCAAACAATGCAGAAATCATAGAGCACAAAGAATAGAATCCAGGCCAGGTAGACAGAACCAGCGAGAGACACCAGGGAACTCAGCACCAGCAGGGTAGATGCCCAGCGGCCCCGGAGGCAACCTGCAAGGCAGAAGAGGGTCAGGCATGGGCTTCAGGCACTGGCCACCTCCAGAACATTGTCATGACTTCATGGTGCCACCCAGATGGGGGGCAGGGCTGCTGAGGAAGAATCTCTAAACATAGATTCTGACAGGCTCTACCAAGGCCTTGGTTCTCATACCTATTCAATGATCCCTGAGACCCAAACACCGTGAATTTTCCTGCTCAGCTTTACACGAGATGAAAAACAATGCTTGGATTTTTTCCCCCAGGGAGGAACTTCTGGGTCTTCCTCACAAAAATGGTGCCCTAGGAAGTACTTAAAGGTCCTCTGGCTCTGACAGTATCTAAACCACCTGAAAGACTCCTGTTTGTTCCTCCCCCCAGGGTACTCAGAGATGAGTAGCTGGTTGTCAGCTGTATGGGTCCCCAAGATTGCAAGGGATGGGACTAGGCTGGCCAAGGGACGAAGGGCTGTCATGAAGGGGTGGGGCCTGCAAGAAAGGATAGGCCACACTTACCTAACAACAGCTGTAGTGTGTAGAAGATGCAACCAAATATGCTGTTGGATTGATTGAAGACACTGTCCGGACCCAGCACAGATTCCACCAGTCCAAAGCCCTGGCCCCACCTGGTAGAGGGGAGGGCCCAGGTTAGGAGGGTCAACCCAATGGCTAGGCCCTGTTCTGAAGCAGTGATTTCCAAGAAGCCACCTGATATGTCTTCCTTCCACTTCTCCCCATTCCCCTACTCCCACTTGAGTCCAAGGGTCGATGACCTCCTGGGTGGCCTCCCTTGGCCACATCAGAATTCCATGTGTCTGCTCCTATCTTCCTCTATCTCCAGGCCAGACCTGGCCATAGCTCCCCTACAGGCCCCTCTTTTCATCCTAGACTCAATAATTCTTAAAATGGCCAGGTGGGTATTAACAGTTGACCTTGCTTTAAAAAGTTAGGGACTGGGAATCCCGGGCAGAATCTCTCTGCCCCGACCCCTAAATCTCCAGCTCCAGGGCTGCTCATCTCCCTCCTCTGCATTCAGCCATCCCATTAACCCTGGACCCTCAAGCATAGCCAGCCCTAGCTACCCTGTCCCCAGGCACAGCCATCATGGTCCCTACGCGTTAGTTACCCCCTTCCTGCCCCATCACCGTTCTTCCTTGGCATCCAGGTCCACGTGCTACTCCCTAGAATAACTACAGTCCCCAGCACTATCTGCACCCCCACCCCTGCACTCCTATCTCGAACACCCCTTATTCGCCGGGCACTGTGCCCCCTCGAGCAGTTCGACCCCTATGCATCCACTCCCTGGCACCCCGATCCCAGACTCCAGCATCGTCTGGCAACCTGGCTGCCAGGCACATCCAGTGCGCCGCTCCGACGAGCAGCCCGGTGCCCCCAGCCTTCCACTCGGGCGCGCACCTGGAGGAGAAGACGCGCGAGCAGCTGATGGCCGTGCCCACGTCGCAGAGCGCGCGGTAATCCTGGTCCCGGGCGCGCGCCGCCTTCACGTGCAGCGCGTAAAGCGAGAGCACTAAGCCCGCCAGGCAGAGCGCCAGCCGCACCCACCCGGGACACCCCCAGTTAGCGCCCATGTCTCCCGGGGCCGCAGGCGCCAGCCGGAAGGGAAGCCGCCACGGAGCTGGGGCGGGGCAAGGCAGGCCACGCCCTCTCCCGCCCCCTGCCCTCGCATTCCCTGATCCAGTTGGGTTTTCCCAGCACTGGAGAAGCGTGCTGGCGGGGTAGGAAAACAGCGAGGCCTGCTGGGACTGGAAAGCCAAACCAAGGGAAGTAGCCAGTTACGGACTAGGCGGCCTGCCACGCCTTGCTGAAGTTCAAACGGCTGCAGTACTTCAAGGGACACGGAGTTTCTGGAGCTTTAAAAATTACTGTACGTAAATTAATTATGGTTAACAGTGTTTAGCGCCTATTCTATGTCAAACCCTGTTCTAAGGATTGAAACATCCAGGGCCTAGAGACCGGAGGATCAGGGAATCCAGCGAGTACTGCTACCCGATCAAGAACCCAGAATTGTCCCTGAGATTATTTCAGACACCATGGGGACTTTCCCCTCCCTAGCTTGCTCAGCTACTCCCTCCTGCCTCACCAGTGCCTCCTGCCGGCTGATCTCTCCCTGAAGTTCCCAGCTCTCTCACCTCGGCCACACCCTCCACAGTATCCGATTGTCGGTTCTGTAGCGGCGCCAGCCTGGCAAAACCTGAGCCTGGGTCAATCCCACAGTCCCTCCTTTCGAAGCTTTCCGTGGGCTAGCTGAACTCTCCCCTTCACAGACATCGGATCTATTAACGACTCATCTCTCCTATACCTCTCCTTCCTTCCCATCTGCATGGAAACTTGTTTTTCTTTCCCATTTTAGAAACAGCAACAAATCTCCCTTCACAATCAAGTTTTGGGGGAGATTTTACACTCCCAGTCTCTCTACCTACTTCTTCCTTGCTGCCCAGGACGCCATAAACTAGCTACTGCCCCCAACACACCCCTGGCAACTAATGGCTGGTGTCAGGATTATAAACCAAAGGGTATTTTTCATGTCTTCTCAGGCTTACCGTCCCAACAGGATTGAGCATTCATTCCTTCACGAGCACTCTCTTCCTCTGGCTTCTGTGATATGTCACTCACCTGCTGGCCCTCCTTTTCTCAGGCTGCTCCTTCTCAGACCAACTCCTCTTCTTCCAGACAGCATGACTGGCAGACTAATGGCCCCCACAGACATCTATGTCCTAATCCTGGGGACCTATGAATATGGCAAATGGGAGCTAAAGTTGCAAATGGAATTAAGGTCACTAGTAAGATGACTAAAACAGAGAGATTATCTATCCTCTGGTACCAGTGTTATCACAAGAGCCTATAAAGGTGAAAAGGGCAGCAGAGGACGAGTTAGAGGGAGGTGTGACAACAGAAAAAAGGCACAGTGAACTGCAGTGTTCTGGCTTTGAAGATGGAGGAAGGAGGTCATGAGCAAAGGAATGTGGGTGGCCTCTAGAAGCAGGAAAGGGCAAATAAATGGCTTATCCTCTAGATCCACCAGAAAGGAACTGCTGACATCTTGGTTTTAGCCCAATGAGACCCATGTCAGACTTCTGAGCTATAGAACTATAAGATAATAAATTTGTGTTGTGTTAAGCAGCTAAGTTTGTGGTAATTTGTTAGAGCAGCAATAGGAAACTAATACAGAGGACTAGGATTTAGGGCTGACCTCTTTCCACAGTCTCCTGGAGTGTTTCTGTTATCTATGGCTGGCTTCCCTCAGAATGAGTGATCTAAGAGGGTACAAGATGGAAACCACAATATCTTTATGACTTAGTCTCAAAAGTCACACTGCATCTTGCTGGGTCAGGTAATCCCTATTCAGTTTGGGAAAAGACTACAGAGTGGTATGAGTACCAGGAAGTGGGAATCATTGAGGACTTACTGCTACTCAACAAATCACAAAACAATGGCTTAACACAGTAACAATTATTTTATTATCTCTCACAGTTTAGGAATTCGTTATAGCAGCAATAGAAAACTAATACAGAGGGTTAGGAATTTGGGAAGAGGGGAAGGTGGGATGGCTCAGTGGGTTGAGTGGTTGCATTGCGGCCCTGGGGTCCGAGGATCAAGTTCAGTCCCAGCTCTGGGCTGTGCGGACCCATATGCTGAACCAGGGCCACCCCAGTTTGGTTCCTGCCAGGGCGAGCTTCCCATGTGGGAGGCCCGGTTTGGCTCCTGCCCAGGGCTTGCCTCTCATGTGTGGGGGGGAGGGCAGTTCTCGGGGGATTGCCTCCCATGTGGGAGACCCCCTGCCTGGTTCCTGCCCAGTGCAGCCCTGTGTCCACCTGTGGAATGAAACTATGTCCAAAACTGATGACGTGCAACTATGGAGACTTCTCTGGGCCCTTCTACTTCTCTCTGTCTCTCTCTGACTCTCTCTCTCTCTCTCTCTCTCTCTCTCTCTCTGTCAAAAACAATAAAATAAATCTTTTTAAAAAAGGAATTTGGGAAGAGAAATTCTGCTCACAGATGATGGCTAACTCTGAAACAATGGGAGACTAAAGCAGCGGAGATAACCTAGCAGCTCGCTCTCTCGCTCTCTCTCTCTCTCTCTCTCTCTCTCTCTCTCTCTCTCTCTCTCTCCTCATAGTCTCAGGAGCTATCCATGTAAACTTTCTGTAGGAGCTAGTTTGGGCTTCCTCACAGTAGGGAAGCCTCCAAATAATAGCCAGCTTCCAAAATTGTCCTCAATGATTTCGACCTCCTGGTATTCATTCCATTGTGTAGCCTTTTCCCACACTAAATAAGGCTGGCCTTCCAAGAAATCACGATGTGTGACTTTCAAAGCTAGGTTATAGAAATATTGCAGCCTCCATCTTGCTTCCTTTTAGACCACTCATTCTGGGGGAAGCCAGCCATCGGTAAAAGGAACACTCAATTTCAATAGCTCAGAGAATACAGCCCAGTATTTCCTTTAGTTCTAAATGAATCTGGAAGAGGGCTCGTGGGGTGCATATCCAACCTGCGCCTCCAGGCGGCAGCAACGTGTTCTGGCCGAGCGCTTGTCAAGCGCGTAGGGTCAAACCAGGTGAGCCCATCCCCAGACTCCTCTCGCCTCTGTGGCAGCCACAGCCTCCCGGCCACGCCGCGGCCACGTGACGCCGAGTCCTGGCACACTACGAGCACTCAGTCCTCGTTTCTCTGCGCCTTCTTCCCTCCCGACCCAAGAACCGTTTCCTCGCCTTTCTCCCACGGGCTCAAGCCATGGCGGCCTCGGTCAGGAGCTGAGTGTCCTCTGGGTTTTACCTCAGGGTATTACCAGGATGCTGGAAAAGAAAGGGTGGAAATGGGGGCCAAGTGGAAATCCAGAGACTCCGGGAGCCCCTTCCTCGTGGTCAATGCAGATCTCACCAGTCATAGTGAAGGGTCCCACCTCTGCTCAAGTTTCAAAACAGGCTTGAGGCTCCAAAGATGTCTCCTGCTTCACTTAACCTTTTTTTTTTTTAATTAAAAAAAATATTAAATATTTATAAAATGCATAACCACGGTAAAGAAAAATGCACAGTTTCCCATCTCCTGCTCAGAAGTAATTATCTTTTCACTGGTGTCTGCCTTTGGTGTCACCTCACCAATCCTCACCAGAGGGTTCTGATGAGCAAATCTGACAAGTTAAAAGTTTTCAGTGGATTTTGCAGGCTCTTTTTCTTTCTTTCTTCTCTTTCTCTCTCTCTCCCCTCTACCCCTCCCTCCTTTCTTCTATCAAAGGGCACTTTGATTGTTTCCATGTCTTGGCCTCCATGAGCAGTGCTGCAGTGAACATTAGGGTACATATATCTTTGTGAACAAAAGTTTTTAGATTTTTTGGGGGTAGATACCCAGAAGAGGGGTCATATGGTAACTATATTCTTAATTTAAAAAATATGTATTTTTTATTTTTTTGACAGAGAGACAGAGAGGAGGGGGAGGGCTCAGAGCAGTCTCCACAGTTGTATGTCATCAGCTTTTGACATAGTTTCATTCCACACAGGTGGGCGGGGGGCACACAGGGCAGGAACCCAGCGGGGGCCTACTGCATGGGAAGCACGCCCCCGAGAGCTGGGGGCCAAACCAGGGATCTCCCACATGAGAAGCCCACCCTGGCAAGAACCGAATTGGGGGGCCTCCCACATGGGAAGCACACCCCAGTTTGGCATGTGGGTCCACACAGGTGGGGGCCAGGACTTGATCCTCGGACCCCAGGACTGCAAGGCAAGCGCTTAACCTGCTAAGCCATCCTGACTTCCCCTATTCTTAATTTTTGGAGACACCTGCATACTGTTTTCCATAGTGGCTGTACCAATTTACATTCCCACCAGCAATATATGAGGGTTCCTTTTTCTCCACAGCCCTATTGTCTTATTGATAATAGCCATTCTGTGAGGTGATATCTCATTGTGGTTTTAATTTGCATTTCCCTAATAACTAGTGAAGTTGAGCATTTTTTCATGTATCTATTGGCCATTTCTGTCTTCTTGGGAGAAGTGTCTGTTCAGGTCTTCTGCCCATTTTTAAAATTGGATTATTTGCTTTTTGTTGTTGTTGAGTTGTACAAGTTCTTAATATATTTTGGATATAAGCCCCTCCTGGGAAGCGTTGTTTGCAAAGCCTCTTTTCTTTTCATGATCTGACTCTGGTCACCCCATTCAGCCCCTCTCCTTCCTAGTCTCCACATGGCTGCAACCATATTCTCGTATTATCCAGGCTGTTCTCTATCCTGTCCATGTGCCCTTCCCACTCTAGCTCTCACTCCTGGCAAAGTCCTAGCAATGTTGGGAAAGCTGGGATGGCTCAGTGGGTAAAGCGCTCACTTTGAAGCCCGGAGGACCGAGGATCGAATTCCGGCCCCGGCCCATGTGGACCCACATGCTGAGCTGGGGTGTGCCCCCAGTTCAGTTCTTGCTGGGATCTATGTGGGAGGCTCCCGGCCCAGTTCCTGCCCTGCGCAGCCCTGTGCCCACCTGTGGAGTGAAACTATATGGAAAACTAATGTCAACTATGGAGACTGCTCTGGGCTTTCCCCCTTCTCTCTGTCTCTCTCTGTCTCTGTTTCTCTCTGTCAAAAATCAATAAAATAAATCTAAAAAAAAATAAATAAAAAGTCCTAGTCATGCCGAACCTGTACTGATATCCCAGCCCCTAAGTGATGCTCCCACAGCCTCTTGTGTGGCCCTCATCACAGTTGATAACACCGAAATTGTCTTTAGGGTACGGCAGGGTGTATTTGTCTGATTCAGCCACCTAATCGCTTCTGGCACAGAGAACTAACCCAGTCAGTGTTTGTTGCAGGCATAAATAAATGAAAGGATGAATGAATGAATGAATGAATGATACCTAACACTTATTTAGTGCTAATTCCACACCTGGCACTGTTCTAGACACTTTCCATATATAAATTCATGTAACCACACAACTCCTCAGTGTTACTACATCCTCATTTTACCAATACAGAAATTAAAAGCATTGAGCAGTTTAACTAACTTGCCTCAGATTATAAGTGGCTGCGCTGGTGTTTGAACTAGGCAGTCTAGTTTCTGTTATGTGAACCAAGGACTGAAGAAGGCCAGGATCTCAGGGGAGCAATTCAAGTACGATTTGGTCTGTGTGCTTTACATCACAGGGAGCCCATTTTATAGAATAGGAAACCAGGAGACCACAGGTAACTCCGGGAACCCTGGAGAGGAAGCCGTGGTATCTGGGGGGGTTCGGGAGCATCGGCATAGCCAGGATGAGGATGGGCTGGCACCAGGGTTACGAGTCCTCCGCTCAAAACTACAACTCCCAGGAGGCACCGGGCGCCCACACGACGTCACAGCGGCAGAGGGCGAGGGCAGCTTGGGCTAGCCGGGCCCGTCGACTGTCGGGCCGTTAGGCGTGAACCTCGGCCCTGGCTCTGGCCCCGCGGTAAGTGGAGCAACGGACACAGTCCCTGCCCGCGGAGGCCTCGCAGCGCGCGCCCGCAGCCTCCGCCATGGAGCTGGACGCCGAGCCGGCATCTACCATATGGGGGCGGGGGGATCGGGCCGAACCAAGTGACCTGCGGAGGGGGCACCTAGACGGGGACTCCCGGGTCGCAGCTCCGATACAGCCGGCCCTCGGGTGCACAATGGTGTGTGCCGCGGGTATGCAGGCCAGTGTGGGGAGGGGGCCGGATCGGAAGACGTTGGGTAGGGGTCGTCCCGCCCCTGAACGACGGTGCGCAGGATCAGAGGGAGCGGGGTTGTGGTTTTTCGGGCTGGACGGGTCTGAGGATCCCCTCCGCTCCAGACCACCAGATAGAGCCTCAGGTTGAATAGGAGCTCGGGAGAGCATGGTTGTCCTGGTTCGGCTTGTGTGTTTGGGGAGGTGGTTGAAGGGGTGGGCAGAGGTGGCCCAGGTCTGAGGCTGTCGGTATCTTCTTGGAGAGATGGTACGGGTCGACAGGATTCAGATCCTTACAACTGCGCATTTCCCCGCCCCGGTAGATGGGACTTGCTCCCTGGGGGCTGAGTTTGTCAGCATCCTCCAACAGCCCGCGCCCCTGAAGTCAGAGAAGAGCCCCTGCCCACCTACACCCCTCTTGCCCTGTTTTGGGGTCGCCTCCGTCTATCTGGTCCTTAGCCCTAGTGGCCGCCTAGTCCAACAGAGGAGCAGGACGATGACACTGGCGTCGGTGCTGGGGAGCGGCCCTCGGGGCTGGCCTCCGCTCCGTCCCTTCTTGGGGCCCGCACTTTTGCTCCGGGCCCGCTCGACGTCAGCCACCGACACACACCACGTGGAGATGGCACGGGAGCGCTCCAAGACTGTCACCTCTTTTTACAACCAGTCGGCCATCGACGTGGCAGCGGAGAAGGTGCGCAGCTGGGGCAGGGAGGCCGGGGTCGAGCTGGTGTGGGTGTCCGGGAAGGGGTGGGGCTCATGTGGTCCAGTGCTAAAGCCCCATCTGCCCCTGTAGCCCTCAGTCCGCCTCACTCCGACCATGATGCTCTACTCCGGCCGTTCTCAGGACGGAAGCCACCTTCTGGTAGGATTCCTGCCCGCTCAGTCTCTTGGTGCCTGGATGCCTGACCCAGCCACTCAGGCCCCAGCCTGCCTTCTTTCCTTTTTTCCTTACAGAAAAGTGCCCGGTACTTGCAGCAGGAGTTGCCAGTGAGGATTGCTCACCGCATCAAGGGCTTTCGCAGCCTGCCTTTCATCATTGGCTGCAACCCCACCATACTGCAAGTGGTAAGGTAGCCTCCAGGGGGTGGTGGTTGCTCTAGTAGAGGGAACCTTAGATTAGATCAGTGTGCTCACCAGCCAAGGGACAAGTGGGGAGATGGGTCCAGAGTGGCAGAAACTTGCCAGCCAAAAGATTTTGGGATCATAGGGGACTCAGACCCAAACCTTCAGAGTTTCCAAGGTTGCATATTCATGGAGGTTTGAAAAGCCATGATGGGGGTTTGAACATAGTGAATTGGAGTGATAGGTAGTTGTTCTCTACCCAGTGCCTACAGCATCCCTGTGAATGCCAACCTCTTCCTTGCAGCACGAGCTGTATATCCGTGCCTTCCAGAAGCTGACAGACTTCCCTCCGGTGAGGCCTGGGTCAGGGCAGGGTGGGGGGCTGAGAAATCAGGGCTGGACCACCCATGCTTATGATTTTGTGGCCTGCAGATCAAGGACCAGGCGGATGAGGCCCAGTACTGCCAGCTGGTGCGTCAGCTGCTGGATGACCACAAGGATGTGGTGACTCTCCTTGCTGAGGGCCTGCGTGAGAGCCGGAAGCACATAGAGGTCAGAGGCAGCGCAGTGGGGGCCTTTTGGGGGGCCTGGGGAGGGCACAGGATTACTGAGGCTCCACTGTTTGTAGGATGAGAAGCTCGTCCGCTACTTCTTGGATAAGACCCTGACTTCGAGGCTTGGGATCCGCATGTTGGCCACACATCATCTGGCACTGCATGAGGACAAGGTGGGATGCTGAGACCTGAGACCCACCTGAGAATGTCAAGTGAGGCAGAGGCCCCCTTGGGCTGGGAACCTGGGCCAAGGGCCTGGGGAGGAGGCTTGGGGCCACTTCAGCAGTCCAGAGGTATGGGTGGAGGTGCTGCCTAATCCTGACCTTCTTTCTCTTGCCAGCCTGACTTTGTTGGCATCATCTGTGCTCGTCTCTCACCAAAGAAGATTATTGAAAAGTGGGTGGACTTTGCCAGGTGAGGCTAGAACAGCTAAGGGGGGCGGGGGGTGTTTTTGGGCAAGGAAAGCTTGGGTCTCAGCCCTGCCTGAGGTATGGTCTAAGGCAGGGTTTCTCATTTGAGACCCTATTAACATTTTGGGTCAGCTAACTCTGTTTTGTGAGGGGCTGTCCTGTGCTTGTTATGATGTTTAGAAGGATCCCTGGTCTCACGTGATGCCAGTAGTGCTCTCCAGTTGTGACAAAGACGTCTTCAGAAGTTGCAAAATCTCCCTGGGGGTAGGATGCGGGGACAGAAGTACCTCCAGTTATAGCTGCTGTAGGTCTGAACCCCTGCTACTGTCCACAGACGCCTGTGTGAGCACAAGTACGGCAATGCTCCCCGCGTCCGCATCAATGGGCACGTGGCTGCCAGGTTCCCTTTTATCCCTATGCCACTGGACTACATCCTGCCCGAACTGCTCAAGAATGCCATGAGGTGTGCTGGCTGCACATGGTGAAAGGGGACAGACAGGAACTGGACGGAGGTGGGCGGGGGAGGGGGGGACTACCACCACCTACCATTGGTCTCTTCCCCCCTGCATAGAGCCACGATGGAGAGTCACCTAGATACTCCCTACAATGTTCCAGATGTGGTTATCACCATCGCCAACAATGATATCGATCTTGTGATCAGGTTTGCCCTGAGTTGGGTTGGGTGGACAGGGGTCCCAGTCACTGTTTTTGACTTGCTGTATGACCTTAAGCAGTCTGACACTTGGTCCCTGGTCAGACAAGGTAATTCTCTGGTCCCGAGATTGCCATGATCTAGATAAGAATGGAGCTGGAGCCAGATGCAGGCCCTAGCGCCCTGTCCTTGTTAACAATTGAGGAGCCTAGAATAGGAAAAGAGTCAAGAGTAACCAGTCTATGACCAAATCCTATGAGAAGGTATAAGCAGTCAGTGACCCAGGCAGAGGTGAGGATAGAGAAATACAGCTTATAAAAAGTAAGGTTCAGGGTGCTCAGTGGACTATGTTTCAACAGTGGGTGGAAGGGACAGGATAGCATTATCTGCTTAGGAGGCACCAAACTGAGCGAAGCCCTTATTATTGACAACCTGCCAGGATTTCAGACCGGGGCGGGGGAATCGCTCACAAAGACCTGGATCGGGTCATGGACTACCACTTCACTACGGCTGAGTCCAGCGCCCAGGACCCCCGGATCAACCCACTCTTTGGCCACCTGGACATGCACTGTGGTAGCCAGTCAGGACCCATGCATGGGTGAGGCCCCACCTGGCCAGGATGGAGGGGTGGGGGTTCCCAAGAGACTAAAGCCTCTGAAGCCCTGTCCTATCCCCTACCTACCCCTAGCTTTGGCTTCGGTCTGCCCACATCACGGGCCTACGCGGAGTACCTTGGTGGTTCCCTTCGGCTGCAGTCCCTGCAGGGCATTGGCACAGATGTCTACCTGCGGCTCCGTCACATTGATGGCCGGGAGGAAAGTTTCCGAATCTGACCCCACAGCCTTTGATCTGCTCGCCTGCCCAGCCTGGGCCACACCACCCTGCCAGGACCTTCTGGACCAGGCAGGGTGCCATCCTGCTCCTCACGCTGCTGCATCTTGGGCCTTAGGATCCCAAACAGATGGACTTATATGGAGCTGGCACCACCCCTCCTCAGCAGGGCTCACTGCTTCCCTGCCGACAGGCCTTGGAGGGGAGGAGTGGGGACCCTTGAGGCCTCCAGCACCAGCTCCATCATTCTTGTTCCTGGGGAACCCCATTTTGACCTGCTGTTTGTTATTAAAGTTCACATTTTGAATGCCCTCTTGGGCCCTATGTGTGGAAAGGGCAGGTGAGCTTTGTTTCTGACCCCATTCAGGTTCCTTGGGTTTGACATCCTGGCAGACCAGGGGTAGAACTGGCCCCAGGTCTCTTGTACACTTGATTTGGTGGGAGTGGAAGTGACTGGTATTTTGTGCAAAGACCTTTCATTTAACAAATATTCCTGGATCCCAGACAATACTGAAGGCCCAGTTTGGCCCAGCTTCAGGCCAATTCTGACTTTTCCCTTCCTGGCAGTCACAGTTTCTGGAGGTGAAGGTCACCAGACTGGGCAACCTCCGGAGCCACCTGATTCCTGAGCCTGAGTAAGGTTAAAAATACAGCTTGTCACCTGTGCCTGCTGCTGCCAAGGAAAGAAACACACAAGATTGTGCCCTACCAGGCCTGAGGAGGGTGGAGCCCTGGTAGGGAAGGGGAGAGGAAAGGGCTCCACAGAGCAGGTGAGACTCCCCACCCCACTCCAACCCCACCCCCACCTCCCGCCCATGTTGCCAGAGGAGAAGAGAGGCCAGACAGCTTGCTTCCTGGGACTGCTGAGGGAGGTGGGGGACTGAGGAGGGATAGGGAACCAGTGACTGGCCAGGCTGAAAATCCCACTGGCTACAGTGCAGGGGAGTGAGGCTGGAGAGGAGGGGGCAACAGGGATGGCGCAGGGCCCAGCCAGGAAGCAGGAACTTTATCCTGGAGGCAGCAGGGATCACAGATTCGATTTGCTAGGAGCGGGAGGTTTGTGTACAAGTGATTTGTTGAGAAAGTGCTCCCAGAGGGGAGGAGGGGAAGCAAGAAAGGGCAGGCAAGGATGTGATCTTAGACAAAAAAAGTCCAGAACCAATCATTTCTGCCACACAGAAGCAAGAGAGCTAAGCTCCAGTCATTGATGAACTCCACTTGACAATCTGGTTAATATCTGTTGGGAGGTGGAAACTGACCCAGGTTGGATAGAATAACAATTTTTTTTTATTGTTATTGACAGAGACAGAGAGACAGAAGGGGGAGGAGGGCCCAGAGCAGTTCCCATAATTGTACATCATCAGTTTTCAACATGGTTTCGTTCTACACAGGTGGGTGGGGGCTGTACAGGACAGGAACTGGGCTGGGGGCCTCCCGCATGGGAGGCACGCCCCCTCCAGCCACAGGTTGAACCTGGGGGTAAGAACCAAACTGGGGCCTCCCGCATGGGAAGTACACCCCAGTTCAGCATATGGGTCCACACGGGCCATGGCTACAAAGCGAGCACTTAACCCACTAAGCCATCCTGGCTTCCCCAACAATCTTTTCTTTTTAAAGATTTATTTTATTATTTGAGAGAAGGGGGAGGGGCCCAGAGTAGTGTCCATAGGTGTACATAATTGGTTGTCACATACTTTCATTTCGCAAAAGTAGTTTGTGTGGTCACATGGGGCAGGAACCGAACTGGGGGCCTCCTGCATAGGAGGCCAGAACCTTCACAGCCATCCCAGTGGTTACTGGTTGCACTGCAGTTCAGCACGTGGGTTTGCATGGGCCGGGGCCAGGATTCGATCCCTGGACCTCACAGTTGCAAGGCAAGTGCTCAACCTGCTGAGCTATCCCAGCATCCTAGAATAACAATCTTGAAGATAAGGGGTGGGGTGGAGTGTGGGAGAAGTCATTACAATTTCAGTTTTTTCTTTTTTAAGGTGCCAGACACCTGGAATTCACTGTCCCTCTCCCCAGAATCCTTCAGCTCCCAAAAGCCAAGTTACCAGCACTTACAACTGCCATCCCCCCAAAACCTATGGTATTTCTTGATCTGTAACTTCTGAACCCCATTCTCAGCCCCTGAGCATTTTACCACTCTTAGAATTTGTTTTTAAGTCCAATAACCAAATTATAAACAAGATTCAGAGTGGTCAAAGGGAATGTTTATTGGTGCTGTGCAATGCACTTGTTTTAATTTATATACAAAAGAGGTAGATACAGTAGACTCTCTTGTTAACCAAAACTCATTTTTTCTGGTTGAATTCCGGGTGACAGAGTCTACTTACATTTATCCAGCCTCTACCAATCCTCATGGGTGCGGGTTAACTTGACAGTCTTGTACATGGTATAACCTTGTATAATTTGCCCAGAGTAGGGTCAGAACCCAGGGTTCCTAAATCCAAGACGCTCTCCATTATGTCCACTGCCTTTGGCTAGTCAATATGTGTTGAGGGGACGTTTGGTTTTGGGGGCCTGGGCCTTTAGAAAGGCATAATTCTGTGAGAGTGACTTATTGGCTGTTTCTTTACATACCCATCCTGCTTCCCATAGCCTGGATAAGGAAGGCCGTTTTTCCAATCTTCAAAAAGGGGTGACCGGTATTAGGCTGTCAGAAACGGCAGTGCAGGGGTTGACATTAATTCCAGGCCCACAGTCCTTAAATCCGGTAGCCTGGGAGGCTGCTCTGGCTCCGCATGGTTAAAGTGGGGATAGTGCCCCCTAAAAATTAGTGTGTCTTGGCTTCCTCAGGTACCAGGGCCTTTAAAAAAATCGAGCTGAGTCATCACATCAGGAAAGTCCTCTCCTTGCAGGGTGCAGCCATATTGCCGCACGGACAGGAACTGCAGGGAAACGCAGTCCGCGAGCCAATGGGCTTCTGCTACATCACAGGCCCCGCCCACACCCGGCTGCGGCCTCCGCCACGAGGAGCTTAGCCGGGCCAAGAGCGCTACGCGGCGCCGTATTCTGGCGTCACTTCCACCACAGCGATGGCGGCTCAGGCAGCTGCTGCGGCAGTTGCGGCGGCGACCTCAGGTGTCGCGGGAGAGGGCGAGCCCGGTCCCGGGGAGAATGCGGCGGTTGAAGGAACCGCCCCGTCCCCGGGCCGCGTCTCTCCGCCAACCCCAGCGCGCGGCGAACCGGAAGTCACCGTGGAGATTGGGGAAACGTACCTGTGCCGGCGGCCGGATAGCACCTGGCGTGAGGGCGGAGCCCAGGGCCATGGGGCGGGGTTCGCAGGACCGGGGCGTGGGCTGGGAGCTGTAGGGGCGGGGCTTCGCTCTATGTGGTTCCCTCCTCCGAACCCCACAAGTCAGGCAGTTGCCAAATTCTTTTGTATTTGTATGTAGAGCTTCCATCCAATTTTGCTGCCCAGTTTTAGGTTTCGTTGCCTTGTTAATCCTGCTTCCTCGCTGGGTTTTTCTGTCTCTGCGACTTCCCCTTCCACCTGTCCCCTACAGCCACCAGAGGAGAGGACTTACCAGGACATCGAAACGACCTTCCCCTCCACTCTCCGACCTACTCCCTTCCCGTCTTTCCCCATCCTTCCCCTCCCCTGCCTTCATTTTTAAAACCAACCCCAAATTCCCTAGACCGGCATTCATCTTTGTGACCTCTTTGGTTTCTAGGCACCCCTAGTAAAGGCCATTGCCAGACCAGACCATGCTGTACCCTTTAACCTTATGCTTTTTGCCGTCAGTGCCTTCTATTTAGAATGCCCTTTTTTCCTTTCTCCTTACTGACCCGGCTAGCTCCTACTCACTTTTTTAACACCATATCCCCTTGTGATGCCATTCCTGACTCACTTCAGGCGAAATGAGTCATTCCCTTCTGTGTACATTCCTGAAACATTTTCTTCATACCTCAGCTATCATCTGTGTGGCATTGCTGTCACTGTGTCTTCCTCTATCAACGTGGAAACTTCTAGAGGGCAGGATTGCTTGTGATTCATTGCTGTGTTTATCAACAACGTAGCAGAGGACCAGACAAGCAGTGATGCCTTTCTTGGTTTTATTTATTTATTTATTTATTTATTTATTTATTAGCTGAGCTGGGGTCCTCACTGCATTCGGGAAGCACACCCCAGTTCAGCATGTGGGTCCGCCTGGGCCGGAGCTGGGATTCGATCCTCGGTCCTCATCGCTTCAAAGCGAGCACTCAACCCGCTGAACCATCCCGGCTTTCCCATGCCTTCCTTATTTACTGAATGGTCTGTTGGTTGTCAGGCAGTATTCTGAAAGCTCCAGAGGCATTAACTCACCCTGGAGGTGGGCACTGTTGTCTGTTTTGCAGAAGAAGATAATGAGACTCAGAAAGCCAAAAGAACTGGCTCAGTTAATTATAGCTAGGAAGTAGGGAGCTAAAATTATACATAAACCCTGGCTGTCTGACTCCAGAGCCAGCCCTTAAGACCTCTGAACAAATAAGTGAATACAGTAAAATAAGCATTGAATTTGAAGCCAGGTGTGAACTCAGTTAAGTATTAGCTCTTAACACTTTTCAAATCTGTGAGCTTGGGTAAGCCTCAGTTTTCTCATCTGTAAAATAAGGATAATAGCCCAAACCTGGCACCCTTCACAGGCAGTGACTTAATGGAATGGCAGATGTAGGCACACTTCACAGGCAGTGACTGAATGGAATGAGGTTGAGGTTAGCTTACTTGTATCTCTGGAATCTGGAAACAACTCCTTAGTGTGAAGGGTCCCTCTTGTTCCAGCCATACCTTCCTTATGATTGTAGCCGTTTTTTGTTGTTTGTTTTGATCCTAGCCTTTTTCCTTCACAGATTCTGCTGAAGTGATCCAGTCTCGAGTGAATGATCAGGAAGGCCGAGAGGAATTCTACGTACACTATGTGGGCTGTAAGTGACTTGGGGTGTCTGGGCCTGGGTTGGGGGAGAGGGGTGGAAGGGCAGCACCCTTATGGCCCATTCTCACAGTTAACCGGCGACTGGACGAATGGGTGGACAAGAACCGGCTGGCGTTGACCAAGACAGTGAAGGATGCTGTGCAGAAGAACTCAGAGAAGTACCTGAGTGAGCTGGCCGAGCAGCCTGAGCGCAAGATCACTCGCAACCAAAAGCGCAAGCATGATGAGATCAACCATGTGCAGAAGGTTGGGCTTCCTCCCCTTCCCCAAGGCCCCCCTGGAGGCTTAGCTACCTCTGCCAACTCCCTGGGGCCCCACTACCCAAACCACAGCGGCTCCCATTTCTTAAGCCCCTACGGTATGTCAGAGACTTGACTTAGCGCTTTCCATGTACTCTTCCCAGATGAGAAAACCGAGGCTCAGAGATGGCTAAAGCTTGGCTCTAGGCTCACAACAAGGAAATGGCACATCTGGGCCTGGAACTCAGGCCTCCTGCACCAATAGCCTGTTTTGTCTCCTGGTTGTGCCACATTAGACAAACTGACTTGAAGTTCAAAGGGAAGGAAAAGAATGAATGGTATCGGGCACTTGCTATTATTGCTGAGAACCATGCTGAGTATTTTTACATGTATAAGTTCATCAAGTCCTTCCTAACAATTCAATACCACAGGGATAATTTTTTTTGGTAGATGAGGAAACAGACTCAGAGAGGTTAGGTAACATGCCCAAGGTCGCACAGCTAAAAGGGTGGGCTGGAATTAGTATCATAATGACATTTATTGGCTCATGACCCAAAGTTTTAGGCTAAGTATTTTAATATATGAACTCAGTGATGTTTCACAGCAACCTGGTGAGGTAAGCATTATTATCCCCCACTTATGAGGGAGGTACAGAGAGGTTCAGGAAGTCATTCAGGAATTAGTTTTGTCAACTAGATGGTCCTACTTCGGGGCACAAATCCTTAACTGTGACTTTGACACATCCTGGAAAGTCAGTCTATTTGTTTCCAAACCTGGCTTCTTTTCACCAAACCCACCCGCCCCTGGGAGGTTACTTTCCTTCTACTGTGAGCCTTAGTTTCTTGATTTGTAAAATGGGGAATGCAGAGGAGAACCGGGTTTATTGAGCTCTCAAGGCACACAGATACTCATTGGTTTCAGCCTGTATGATTTCATCCTTAGTATGAAAGCTGGCCGAATGAAGGATTTCATCCTTCATTCTTGTGCTGTGTGGCTATTTTTCAAACTGTGGGGCAGCATTGTTAATAGATTAACAAATGAGTTCCCACTGGCTACCTCAGTGCTGTGGGTTGTGATCAGCATTTTAATTTTTTAAATGGAAGAAAAATAGGATAAAATATAAAAAGTGAGAGTGCATTGCACTTTATAAAAGGTTAAGTGTTATTTTGAGAAGCTTTTATTTCATACAAATATGTTTGTACACACAAATCTGCATGTCCTACTGTGGGTTCTGATAAAAAGAAAAAAGTAAATTGAAATACCATGAACTAGGAAGACCCCTCAAGATCCAATTGAGGTTCATGTGATAAATGGAAACGTTCTATATCTGTACTGTCCAGTACAGTAGCCACTAGCCACACGTGGCTGTTGAGAACTTGAAATGTGTTTAGTGTGACTAAGAAATTTTATTTAAATTTAGTGAATTCATATGTAAGTATCCGCATGTGGGTATGGGCTACTCTATTGGACAGCACAGGTCTAAGGTTCTGAGAGACCCTCAACCAATTTGCACTGACCAGTTATGTCTCAAAGATGTACCTCCAAGTTGTACCTCCAACCTTCTGCACATGGTTGATCTCATCAGCCAGGCAGATGAGAAGAGGCCAAATGGTGATAAGATCAAGGACTAGATAATCATCGAGCTAATAGCAAGTTTCTATAGAACCTAATTAAGGTTTAATTCTAAATAAATTGCAGAATTTAAGAAAAGTAGTGTTTGTATAGGTCTTTAGTATATTTCCAGAAGAGGATTGTGTTTTGTGTTAGTTGGGAAATGTGTTTTAAGAAGGCATATGAGGAAAATCTCTCTTCCCTCATCTTTGTAGGATTTAGGCTCTGAGTTAGATAGATAGCTGTAATGAATACCAGTTCTGTGACCTTGGACAAGTGACCTCACCTCTTTGTGTTGTAGTTTCCTCTTTTGTGCAGTGTGGATAATGAGTACTCTGGTCTCGGGGTTATTGTGAGGACTAAATGAATTAATGCCTGTGGAGTGCTTGGAATAAATGGCAGCCAGGTTGTCCCCAAGGGCGAGTGACCTCACCTCTCCCTTCCTGTTTACTTCTCTGTAAAATAGAAATAAGAAAAAGAAAAAAAAAAGAGTACTATGTAGCAGAGTTGTTGAAAGGGTTAAATGAGGCTATCCAGACAGAGTGCTTTGTGGAAGGGGGTTCTGGGTAAGACATTGGCTCCTCTCTTCTCCGCTACAGGGCAAGGCTGCCATCTGTTCTTGTATAGGTCAGAGGCTTTCTTGGGTCCCCGCTCCATTGTCAGGCTGTGCGTGGTTCCTCCCACAGAATCTGGCCTAGGAACAGAATGTGCTGGGAGTGTGACATGACACTTTAGCCCCTGCTCTAAGGACTTGGAAAATAGGGGAAACCAAGTGGAAGCAGGTAGAGATTATTGTTGTTGACCACTGTATTCCTCCCTTGGGAAGGAGAGAGTCTTATTTTGCATCAAGAGAATCCAGTGAGGCCTCCTGGGGTTGAAGGAAGGGTGCTGGGCCTCAAGGGACAGGAAAGAGCACAGTGGGAACAATTACAAGTGATAACTCACAAAGTTCTGCCTCAGCACGCACTTGCCTGGCTCATGCTCTGTACTAGGTTGAGTAAGGATTTTATGGCCGCAATAGGCTAGGGAAGGGCATTCAAGGTGGAAGGAACTGCATGTGCAAAGGCAGGAAGCCTAGAAAAAGAGGTGTTGATGGAAATGTAGATTTGAAGGGCTGAGGCTGGAGGCTGGGAATCTAGGACCTAGTCTAATTGTCCAGACCTGAGATAGTGGCAGTGCCTATTTGGAGTGGGACAGAGAATTCCAGAGAGGGACTGATTGCAGTGATTTCAAGGAGGTAGAGTTGACAGGATTTGGCTGTTAATTGAATGCCAGGCTGAGAGAGGGACAAATCTTCAGAGCAGGCGAGCAGTTGGACAGAGGTTGATGTTCCCAGTGAGGTGGGGAACACGGGAGAAGGAACAGGTTTGCAGGGAGGAAAGGTTGAGTTCCCTTTGGCCACCTTGAGTCTGATGTGCCTACAGGAAGGATCTCTAGGAGCAGTTCCATGCACAGGCAACTCCTCAGGTGCTCAGAAAAGAGGTTCAGTCAGGTATATTGGGAAGTCAGTTTCTGCTATGGCATGGACAACAAAATCCGTTATTTCATGTCTCAGTTTTGCCTGAGCTGCATTGACCCCGTTGTAAAGCCAAACCTCTTACCAACCCAAGGACTGGAACTAGGCCTCCTGGTCCTATCCAAAAGGCCCAGACTTGGGCGTCAAGGATATCTGGATACATTTGTAGACGGGCAGGCAAGAGAGGAGCTTGGATCAGCCAGCTTCAGAACCAGGTGAAACAAGTTAACAGTTCATGATGATTGTCATCCAGGGGATAAGATCTAGAATATAGGAGGGAAGCACTGTGGGTTCTGAGACAGGGAAGGGACAGCCTGACCACCACTTCTATTCACCTCTGTCCATTGCTCTTTCCTTGCCCAGACCTACGCGGAGATGGACCCCACAACAGCGGCCTTGGAGAAGGAACATGAGGCGGTGAGCAGAAGCAGGGGTCCTGACTGGGCACCCCCCTACCCCCTGCTTATCTTGCTTCACCTGAGCCATCTACTGCCCCCCACAGATCACCAAGGTGAAGTATGTGGACAAGATCCACATTGGGAACTATGAAATTGATGCCTGGTACTTCTCCCCGTTCCCTGAAGACTATGGGAAGCAGCCCAAGCTCTGGCTCTGCGAGTACTGCCTCAAGTACATGAAATTTGAGAAGAGCTACCGCTTCCACCTGGTGAGGCCGCAGGGCCAACCTGGCCTGCTGGGGGCACTGCGGCAGCCCCCACCAGCACCAGCGGGCGGTCCCAGACTAGTGGAACACAGACAGGAAAAGCTGCCCACGGGTTGAGAGGCCTGCATTCTGGCCTGGCTCTGCCTTTGCTGGACTCCCTCCTCAGCCACAGTTTCCTCTTCTGTGGAATAGGGACACTAGTCCCTGCCTTCACCCCTTCCGTGGGTCCCTCCCCCCTTCAGGTTCCTCAGTATAAAAGCAGAAGCAAGCACAGCCCCTAAGCAATGGGACTAGAAGGTATGCACAGAGGAGAGGCGCTGGTACACGGAAGCTGCTGGGCCAGGGGGCTCCTGTCACTGGTGCAGTGGGGTATTTCTCAAATGCATGCAGTTAGGAAACACTGTTCTCATGGATCAGAGTCTTCTAGAGTCAGGCCCATGTGGACCTGAAGTCGTCTAGCTGTGTGATGTCTGAGCCAGTTACCTAGCCCCTCCATGCCTGGTTTCTTCACCTGTAAAATAGATCCTGTCCTCTCAGGTGGTTGGGGAGGATTACTCAATGTAGAAGTGTTGAGTCCATGGTCTAGATGGGGAAACTCAGAGAAGCAGAGACTTGCTACAAGCCACATGGGGCAGTGGGGGCACTGGGTAGAGACCCTCGGGGACTTAGGTCTCTATCTCCCACCCCCACAGGAAGGCTAGTGCACTGGGCAGAGGAGCTCGGGGGCTTAGGCCTCTACCACGCCCACAGATGGGGCACTGGGCAGAGATGCTTGGGGACTTAGGCCTCTACCTCCCCCACGGGCAAGATAGGGCACTGGGCAGAGACCCTTGGAGGCTTAGGCCTCTACCACCCCCACGGGCAGGATGGGGCACTGGGCAGAGACCCTCTGGGACTTAGGCCTCTCTCTGCCACCCCCAACCCCAGGGCCAGTGTCAGTGGCGGCAGCCCCCTGGAAAGGAAATCTATCGCAAGAGCAACATCTCTGTGTATGAAGTGGATGGCAAAGATCACAAGGTAAGCTAGGTGGCCAAGGCACTGGCACCTCCTGGACGACCTTCACTGTCAGCACAGGACAGAGGCCAGCCCTAGGAAGAGCCCTACCGGGAAAAAGCCTGCGGGGTCACGCGCAGCCTGGCACGTGGCCTGCAGCTGCGGCATAGTACACGCCTGGTTCTGGGGTGCTCGCCTTGGAGACCAGGTTTTCGTTCTTACTCTGAGGGCTTTTCTTCTAGGGGAGTAGTTTGGGTTCAGGCAGTTCTGGAATCCAAAGATTGTCATACCTGAGGCAGCTTCTAGACCTGCTTTCTCTTTCTGCCTGAAGAAAAGGTGTGTTTCCCCCTGAGAGGGAACTGCTTTGTGTCAGGCGTTCCTGAGAGCTCTGTGTCTTGAAGGCTACATTGTTCCTGGCAGAGACTTCAGGGGGGTAGGGGGCGCCTTTGGGAACCTACTGCTGTCATTGCAAACCTGACCTTTGCTTAGTCAGTCTGGGAAAGTCTTACCAAGTATCCTCATTTCCATGGAAGGGCAATGGAGTGTAAGAGGAAGAGGGCAGCCACTTCCTAGCCTACCTTGGACAAGTTACTTAATGTTGTTTGTTCCTGTTTCTTCACCTGTAAGGAGTCATCATATTTACCTAAAAGTGTTGTGAGTGGAGTAACCGAGACAGCAGAGTCACATACTTAGCATGGTGCTTGGCATCAAGTGGGTGCTTAGTAATGGGTCTTCGTTATTATTGGTGACCTGTTGGGGCTCAGTCAGCCTTGTGATAGTTTAGGGACTGTCTACTGAGCCCTGTCCGTGCCCACTGCCTTGCCTTCCTGAACACCAATGGGCAGTGGCAGAAGGGCCCCAGCGGGAGGTGTGGGTGTTCCTGCTGGCTCCCCACTCTGTCAGCTTTGAGGTCTCGGGGACACGCTTCCTCTCCCAAAGCCTCAGTTTCCTCCGAAGTAAATGGGACTAGCCATGCTGGGCTTACACAGTTGTGTCAAATGAGAATGGATACAAAAGGTGTCATATACCAGAGTAACCCTTGATTTGTGTCACGAACCATCCTTGAGATCCCAGCATTCCTCGTGGCACTGGTGTCTGTCTGAGTGGGTGTCTGGGCCTGCAGCAATGTGGCTGGTGAACTCAGCAGAAGAGCATGGCCAAGCAGGCTCAAAGCTCATCCATTCAGCCATCTATCAGTCATCTAGTGGCATGCTTGGCCTTGTCCTAGGTGCTGGGGACACAGCCTTGCACTACATGAGTTTGAACTGTGTGGGTCTCCGTATACACGGAAACCCCATACTACTATCCCGGTGAGGAGCCTGCTTCACACTGGCCTGGCACTGGCTTCTCCCTGGAGCTTGGCACTTGCAGAGCAGGGGGGCAGCTCCTTCTCCCTCCTCCATGGGCTCGTACTTGCTTCGTGAGCCTGCTTCCACTTCCCCCACCCCTCAGATTTACTGTCAGAACCTGTGTCTGCTGGCCAAGCTTTTCCTGGACCACAAGACCTTGTACTTTGACGTGGAGCCCTTCGTCTTTTACATCTTGACTGAGGTGGACAGGCAAGGGGCCCACATCGTCGGCTACTTCTCTAAGGTGCTGGGTTGGGAAGCCCAAGTTAAGGGAGGGTGGTGACTATGAACTGGAGTGGGCCCTGACCTCCCACCCCTGCAGGAGAAGGAGTCTCCAGATGGGAACAATGTGGCCTGCATCCTGACCCTGCCCCCCTACCAGCGCCGAGGCTACGGAAAGTTCCTCATTGCTTTCAGTGAGTGGCTTCTGACCTATCCAGGAAGGGACAACTATGCTGGGGTGGAGTACCAAGGAGGAGCTGGGTTTTCAGGACCCTCATTTCTCCCACTGCCAGGCTATGAGCTATCTAAGCTAGAGAGTACAGTAGGCTCCCCTGAGAAGCCACTGTCCGACCTGGGCAAGCTCAGCTACCGTAGCTACTGGTCGTGGGTCCTGCTGGAGATTCTGCGAGACTTCCGTGGCACGCTATCCATCAAGGACCTTAGGTGAGGGCCTTTGTCTCCAGCCCTGTCCAGGGCATGCGTCTCATCAAGGACCCTGTGAGTCAGGCAACCTGGAACCCACAGAAAGTGAAGGGTTCTCCTAAGATTGGCCATGATCCTGTCTCCCCCTTTTTTGATGTTCTAGCTAGACCCCACAAAGAAACTCTCCTAGCCTTTGCTCCAATTCCTTCCTGTAGCCAGATGACCAGCATCACCCAGAATGACATAATCAGCACCCTACAGTCCCTCAACATGGTTAAGTACTGGAAAGGCCAGCACGTCATATGTGTCACACCCAAACTGGTAGAGGAACACCTCAAAAGTGCCCAGTATAAGAAACCACCCATAACAGGTAGGTGGGGGTCTACCTAGGGTGTGTGTGGTGGGGGGTGGGTGGAAGGACTCTTGGGAGCCAAGGCCTCACATGATCCCAAACGTGTCTGACCGGCTCCTAGCACCTAAGCCTGGAGCAGGCTACTCATGCCTGGGCCTCCCTGCCCCCTCCCCAGGACTATCTGCTCTTGTCACCTGGAGGTGAGACCTGGCCTGGGCCCAGAGGCTCAGCCCTGCCTCTCATGCTTCCTCTCCCCACAGTGGACTCGCTCTGCCTCAAGTGGGCACCCCCCAAACACAAGCAAGTCAAATTCTCCAAGAAGTGAGTGGCCTGTGCCCCATGCGTGGACCCACGCCTCCTTTCCCTCTAGCCTGTAAATATGTACAAACCTGTTTCCTCTTTTTTAATAAAGTACTTCTGCTGGTGGCTCTGCACTTTGGAGGTGGGAAGAAGAGGCCAAGAGCTGATGTTCTCTGTGGCACGTCACACACACACAGCCAGTTGTGCTCAAAACATTTTACTCCTTGTTCTTTGGACCCTTCCCACCCCAGATTCAAGCCCAGGTCCAGTTCCGGTGGGGGCTCAGTCCTCCGGAGTCCAGGAGTTGGGGCTCAAGAGGGGCGTGGCAGCCAATGGGGCAAGACTGGGGCCTTTTCTGTTCTTGAAAACAGGCTGCCCAGAGGCAGCCAGACGCGAAGACAAGAGGGTGAAGTGCTCGGGCTCCTCGGGCAGGTGGGGCGCTGGAGCCCGCTCTTTAGCAGCAATCAGCTGGGCAGTGGCCCGGTCTTCTAGAAACAGATGATCCAGGGCCCATTTTCATAGCTAAGGGTGGTTGGGGTCCCCATAGGAGCCCAACCAGTAGGCTTGGGGACATCAGGTGACCAGAGGTTCTAGGCAGTAAAACTCCCGATTGGGTTATAGTTCCAAAGAACAAATCCAGGGGAGCAGGCTGAGGTCTGGGATGGTGGCCTGGATTTCCACAAGATCCTGGTAGGAAGGAATAACTCCAGCCAGGCCTCAGGCCTAAAGAGGGTCAAGGAGGGGCCAGGTACATTCCTGGGAACATCAGACATCTGTCCTTGGGTGCAAAGTGGCAGTCCTAGAAGCGGGGTCAGCTCCCAGAGTGAGGAGCTCAGTGTTCCCTCCAGGGGTGGAGGAGGCCCAGAGTCAGGGCTAGTGGCAGAAGGATGGGCCCCCACAAACCATGGGTGGGGGCAGAGTTGAAGGCCAGATGGTTGCTGCAGAGGTTGATGTCGGGCTGGGACTCCTGGACTTGGGGCACTGCACGAGGATGGAGCTCCGCCACATGGTGGTGAATCCAGGAGGCGTAGCTGGAGGTCAGAGTGTACACACCCGGCCTGTTGGGGGCCCCACAGGCATCACCCCAGCTCACGATGCCTGTCAGGTACCAGACACCCCCAACAGGGCAGGAAAGTGGGCCTCCAGAATCGCCCTGAGTAGAAAAGCCACATAACACTAGCTGTTAGGAACAGGCCCCAGGCCTCTACTCACCCACGCCAGCCCTCACTTCCCAAGATGCCCTTGTCTCTTTCTGGAGCCCCTGTGTTTACCTGGCAGGCGTCCTTGCCCCCCTGTACATAGCCCGCACACACCATGTCCTGCTGGATAGAGTGGGGCTCACTAGGCTTGGCGTCAATGTTATACAGGCAGTTACAGGTCTCACGACTGATCAGTGGCACCTCAAGTTGCTGTAGTGGCCTGGGGGCCTGGAGGCTCACTGTGGGGACAGAAGATGCTTAGCCAGGCCCTCTTCCTCTGAGGCTCCCTTCACACCTCTAGACATGAGCGCCCACCTCACCTGAGGGGGCCATGTGGCCCCATCCAGTAACGGTGCATTGGAGGCCATTGGGAAAGGAGGCATTGGCTGCAGGGAGGCAGATGGGCCGGATGTAGCGGGAGAAGGTGACGGGGCTGTTGAGACGCAGGAGCGCGATGTCACCCTGGGAACCCTCCTGGCGGTAGCTGGTGTGGGAGATGACCTGTGCCACGGTACGGACCTCCGCCTCAGGAGTGTAGGAGTCGAGCTGGTGGGCCCCCAGCTTCACCTCGTAGTCTTCCTTGTGGTGCTCCCTGCAAGCAGGGGCAAAGGCTGGGACCCAGGGACCTGTCCTGGTTCCCTCCTCCCTTTTGCCTTGTGACCTCCAATCCAGTATTCTGATCCCAAGCAAAGGCCCATTCAGACCCCAAACTGTGCCCTAGTTTTATCCTGTGACCTGTGACCTCTGGCCTTTACCTCTGTTCCTTTCAGACTTGACCCAACCCAAGAATGGCAACCTCTGACCTAAACTGATCCCTGAACTTTGACTTCCAGCCCACTTTGACTTCCCACCCTGCTCCCCCTAATCAGTTGGTACCTTGGGAAGCAGTGAGCAGCCGACAGCACCCACTGCTCAGACACGAGAGAGCCACCACACACGTGGATGCCATCGTAGATGATGCTGACCTGCCAGGGCCACTGGCCAGGGGCTGCACTGCTCCCACCGGTGATGCGTGCTCGGGAGGCCACACCACAGGAGGCTGCCCAGGGAGGAAAGGGGGTCAGGCCCTTCTGGGGCCCCCCAGGTCCTTGCCCTGCCACTCCTGATAAAGCCCACATCTGGGCTGGACCTTGGGAAGTGAACTTGCAGAAGCCGCCGGCCGCCCCTCTGTCCCCCCATCCCACAGCTTACCGAGCAGGATCAGTTTTGCCACCCTTGACCCATTACCTAATTCAGGTCTCAGAGCTTCCTTCCTCTCAAGCCTTCCCTCCTTCCATTCAGTCCACTCTGTATTAAGTCTGAAGATCAGTATAAACAAGAAATGTGGCCAGGTCCCACCCCTGCTTAAATCCTTTCCTGGTTCCACACTGCCCTTTTGATCCATTCCAGGCCTTCCCTGACACTGCCTTTACTCCAGATATCCCTGGGGACACCTCTGTCACTTGTTTGTGGCCACACACTTGTTTGCCTCTATTTATTTTTATTGTTTTTTTGACAGAGACACAGAGAGATACAGAGACAGAGACACAGAGATAACTGAACTGGGAGAGCTCCCAGTTCAGCATATGGTTCCACACGGGCTGGGATTCGATCCCTGGTTCCCGGCGCTGCAAAGTGAGCACTTAACCCACTGAGCCATCCCGGCTTCCCCTTGTTTGCCTCTAGACCTGGGCTTACCCAGGTCATTGTGCCTGGAATACCTTTCCTCACTCCTAATTTGCTCAGCAAACTTCGATTTGCCTGTGGAGACTGTTCAAGTGGCAGCCCCCTATCCTGCCCTCACCTGCTGAGTTAAGGCGATACACTGGAGCTCCCAGGGCCGGATCTGATTCTCCTGTAGCTGCTTCTACATACCAACCTGGGCACTCACTTCCTAGGGACAGGGACCAGAGCAAAGCCCCAAGTGCGCAGCACCCAGCATGGGGCTGAGCACATAGATGGAGTCGTGCATGTGTGTTGAACAAAGGAACAGAATAGCTGAGTTCCCGCCCCACCCCCACAGAGGCCAGCAATCGCTGCCCTTCGCTAAGTCACCTTCCCAGAAGCAGAGAAAACTGCCCAACCAAGCTCCTTCTCTCATAATAATGACAATAGCTACTGTTCAGTAACTGGTCGAGCAATGGAAGGCCCTAAAGGGGCTTTCACTTCTTTTTATCTTTTGGACTCCTCATACAGCCTCAGGAGGCAGACACAATCAACTTCATTTTAGAGGGGAGGGCACTGGCCAGTCTCAGAGCCAGGGAGTGGTGAAGCTGGGGCTGAAAACCTAACTGGTGCTACGCCTTTGGAAAAAGGAGACCCTTGGTCTGGTTTTCCTCCAAACCTGCCTTTAGAGTCAGGCCTGCATTTAGATCCAAGTTCTGTCACTGGCTGTGTGCCTTTAGGCAAGTCACATCTCTGTACATTAGTTTCTTTATCCATAGAACAAGGGCCATAATCCCCAGCTCACAGAACTATTTAGGGGTCTTAATAATGGGTGGTTATTTTGACAGAGAGAGGGTCAGGTACTCATTAAATACTCCATGGGAATCTCAATCTGCATCCCCTCTTCTTCCCCTCCCCCATTTCCCACTGCAAGCCTCACCTTCGGCCTGGGCCCCCTCAGCTCCTGGAGGGTAAGAGAAAGAGGACTGGGTAAGCAGGAAAAACCCAAGTTCCCAGACCCCTCAGCACCTGCCACTTCAAAGAACAGCCCTCCTCCCCACCTCCAGACTAAAGTTGGAGAGAGAGAGAGGCCAAGAGCTGGGGAACCGAGGGTTCTTAAATCCAGAATAGGGACGTGTCCCAGAAAAGTTATATCCTGGTCCCTGTGCCCCACCCCTCCCCCACCAACACACACTCACCCAGCCCAGATTGGAATGATCCAAGCAAAAGCAGAACGGCCACAGCCTCCAGCCGCCTAGGCCCCAGGCCTGCCCACTGGGCCATGGCCCAGGATGGGGGCCCCTGGAGACACACACCAGGCACCCAAAGCAAGGGATTTAGGACTGGTTTGGAAGCAAGATCCAGATGTTGGGCCCAGAGGGACAGGATCCGGGAATCTGCGCAGGGAAGATCAGAGTAGGTGTCCAAGTGTAGCTTGAAGGCAGAGAGCGACGGAAAGGGAGACACTGGAGTCTGCTGTAGCCGTCAGTGAGGACACGTCTCCAGCATGGCCTGGCTACGCAGAGACCTTCCAGAGTGGCAGCTGCTCTGAGAAAGGCACCTACCTGCCTGCTCCTTCCTTGGCCCCGCCCTCCCTGCTCAGCTCTGTCAGCCTCTGGAGCCACAGAAGTCCTAAAACCTTCCACTCCACAGGCAGGGGGCGGTGGTGGTGGTGGTGGTGGGTGAGTGTGTGCGTGCGCAGGCGCGTGCGTGCACACAGGAGGTTGGTGGAGTTGATCAACCAGAGAGCAGCCGCAGGCAGGGCTGGAAACTGGAAACCCTGATGACCCTGCTCCCTGGAGGGCCACCCAGCTGCTGTTGACCTCAGGTCTTTCAGGTCTCCCAGACCAGTTATGGCCCCCAGGGCCTCGCCCAGCCTTTGTTATCATGGGGCTACATCCACTCCCCCCCACCCCCCACTCCTTCCTTAGGCCTGATATCTGAGCCTAGGACACCCGGGTTTGCCCCAGGCTAGGGCTGTTTCAGGCCTGCATCCTCAAATGAATGTGAGCGTGTCTGGCCGTGCCAATCATCTCACAAATATTTACTGAGAGCCTACTCTGTTCTAAACACAAGAGACAAAACAGACACTGTCCCTACCTTCCCTGAGCTCAACCTAAAGTACGGATGAGGAATAATCACAGAAGCAAATACAGAATAATTTCAAACTAGGAACTGTGACGAAGAAAATTAGAATGGAGACTCCAAGAGCCATTCATAGGAACTTGATATAGGCTGGCATCAAGAAGGGCTCCTCAAAGAAGTGCCTTCGGAACTGAGACCTAACAGGATTATAAAAAGGTGTCAATAAGGCAAAGATGGGGGCAGAGTGGTCAGGCAAAGAATTCTCAGGTTGGGGGCGGCAGGTGGCACAGGTTCAGGGAAAGAAGGCCCAAGTGACTGGGTCAGGGTTAGACACATCCTGTGAACACAAGTCTGTGGGCAATGGCAAGTACGTGTCAGTTTCAAGCTTCAGAAAAATGGCCCCACTTACCCACCCACCTTTCATAGATTAGGTGTATGAACCTCTGGGGCAAGACTCCGGGCCCAGGCTGGAAGGCAGGGAATTCCCAGGGTGGCTGAGAGGACAGAGGCTTTTAAGTTGGGGAGGGGTCTAAGCTGGGGAGAGGAGGCAAGACAATGGGCATTGTGTGTGTGTTTGGGTAGAGGTGAGGGTATATTAATGTTTGTGGGGGGGCGGGGGCGTCACATGGGTGACTGACTGGATATGTGGAACAGGTGGGGATGTATGTCCCTGCGGAGAGTCAGGGGAATATTCTCTTTGGGACCTGGCAGCTAATGATAAGCCTGGCCCTTTAAGACCTCTGTCCATCCCCCTCCCCCCCCCCAAGAACTTCCAGTTGCCCTCTAGGTCTCCCCTCCCCCAAGCTCTGTCTATTCAACCCAGATTTGACTCCAGCCCTAGAAGTGACCCCTCTGCCACCCTCATCAGCTGGCTTCCACCCCAGGGATCCCCTCTTCCCCATTTGCCCCTTTTCTGTACTCAACCATCACCTCTATGACCCTTTCATGAACCTCAGCCAGGGGTGCCCATATGTGCCCCCCCCCCCACATAGGGAGCACATCGTGGGCTTAACCCTCAGACCCTAGCTGTGTCATGACCTAGTAGTTAGCAGGGACCGGGCTGGAATTAGTGCACAGAGGTGCACAGAGAAGTGGTGGGTAAGGTGGGCGGGATGTACGCACACGATAGTGATGGGGCTCAAAGCCTGGGGCCACTGGGTAGGATGTGACAGTGGTGGCCCCATAATGGTACAAGTGCCATGTGTGTGCTGGGGACACTGGAGGTGTACACCTTGGGACATCATTCACCAGGGTGTGCAGGTGAGGGGGGCTCTCTGTGAGGATGGATTCCCAGACTTCTGGGCCTTTCCTCCAAAGATCCTCACCCTCAGCCCTTCTTGCTCCTGGGGGAGGGGCAGCAGGGTCAGAGCTGGGGCTGAGATGTCCAGCAGGTGCTGGGGATGCTGATTCCATTAGGGAGGTGACACACACCCAGCTGGTCACAACCTCCCCCGCCCGGGGGCAGGAATGAGGGACAGCTGCCACGTTATCAGGGACACATTTCCTGGGATCCCAAGGCGTGACTCACAGAGGCCCAGGAGGGAGGGGCCGTCAGCAATGCCACAAGGCCACATGTCTGTGCTTCCACCTTTATTGTCTGCGCCTGCTGCCCCCAAGAATTCCAGGGCACAAGAGCTGGGCACTGAGACCCAATTATCTAACGCCACCATAGTCTAGGTGGGTGGGGAGCTCTGGAGGTTCTGGCAAAGGGAATTAGAGCCAGTCAGGTCACATTCCAGTCCCACTAGGTGGGAAGTGGAGGGGTGGAGGGGTGGGGGGAGAACAAGGGAAGGTGGCCTTCAGATCCAGGCCCCCTCAGCCCTGGATCAGGAGGGTCAGTAGCAGCAGGAACAGAGCAGCAGGAGAGGAGACTGAGGCCCCAGCCATGTCCATGGGGCAGAGGTTGCTGCTTTCAGGGGACCAGTAGTGGGAGCCACTGTAGGGTAGGAAATGGGCCTCCCCCACTGTCTGGGAGATCCAGGCCTCTTCGGGGCCAGTGGCGGCAAATAGCTCCCGGCTCCCTCGAACAGCCATGCCCACGAGGACCCAGGAGCCTTCTTCAGTCTGACATAGGAGTGGAGGTGCTGAGGTCACCTGCAGAGTCAGAGCCAAAGCCAAGAGGGTCTCTTACCCTTCTTCCTCATCCCCTGCACCTTTTCCTAGGGTCCTGCCACAAAACACTGCCTGTCTCTATCCTCAGGCATCCTGGACTCAGGATGCTCCCCAAGGTCCAGCCAGGAAGCACTGCTTCTTTCCATTTGGGCCCAGCACCCCAAAATTCCAACCCTGTTTTCTGTCTAGGATCCAGCTGCCCGGCACTGCCTCTCTCCTCCCTGGATCAGGATGCCCAGGCCCCTGTACCTCACACCTGTCTTCCTGCCCTTCTGTATACAGGACACAGAGAGTCCCAGCGGGCAGAATGCCCTCATAGAGGCAGTGACAGAGTTGTGGTGTCAAGATGGAAACAGCAGCAGCCACAGGGACTAGACAGGAAAGATGGTTGTCCCAGGGCTTCTGCCCCCCCCCCCCCACTTCTCACCCTCAGGACCCAGGGCTCTTACCTCGGTCCTGGGGGTCTTTCCAGCCTAACACCCAACAGTTAGCTCCCAGGGGGATACCCCCTGGGTGAAGGCAGATGGACAAGGCTGAAGGGGAGGGCTCCACCTGGGAGCTCAGCTCTAGGAGGGCCAGTGGGGGCCGAAGTCCCAGGTGCCGGGGCAGGCGGATGCTGATGACCAAGCGGGATACCTGATGGCCCTGCAGGAGGGGGTCGGCCCCTGCCCGGCCCAGGTACACTTCAATATAAGGCACTGATGTAGAACCTGGCCTGTTGGAACAACGCCTAGTGTCACCTCCTGCTAACCCTCTTACCCTCACCCCCTTGCTGGTAAAGTCCTTCCCAGCCCAGGGGAAAGGGTGGAATGAGTCTCCAGGGTCATCTCACTAATTCCTTCATTATTCCTCTAGATCTGTCTCAGAACACTTCACAGATGTTTCCTTGTGCTGTAAGTTCTCAAGGGAGAGTAGCCCACGACTGCAAGTTCTCTGGCTCACCTCCCAATTTTCCCCTCTGGCCCAGGAGATGGGTGAGACCCACCTGAGCACACAGTGAGTGGCTGCCAACACCCAGCCTGGGGCCACGAGGACCCCAGTGCAGACTCGATCACCAGCCACATGCACCTCTGCCAGCCAGGGCCACAGGAGTCCCCTTGGAGCAGGCTCTGGACGTAGGCCACAGGCTAGGGAGAGGAGGTAACCACCTCAGAGGGGCCTTACCGCCGAACCCTAAAGTCCCCACCGTGGACCTAAGCACCCACAAGAACTAAGCCCCAAAGGCCTCCTCCTTACCACCATACTCTGTGTGAGGAGGACAAGTCTGTGTCTCAGTCTCCTCCCCCTCAGGGCCCCAGTCCCAGGCCAGCTGGTCCTCTAGGTAGGCTCCCCGAGTCACATGGCTGATCCATGGGCCATGAGTCTGCAGAGGGTGGAAGGTTCTGGGGCGTAGGCAGCCATTGGAGAAGTCTCTGATTCCAGCCAGGAACCAGGTTCCCTCCTCCTGGCACAGAAGGCTCCAACCCGAGATGTTCTGCAGCAGGAGAGTGTGTGTTAGCAATCTCGCGTGCGCGCATGTGTGGATGAGAGAACATCAAAAGCCCGGGGGCTTTCCTGGACTCCGCACTCTCCTGTTCTCGGACACAGGTTCCACCTCCTCCAAGCCAAGCTCCAATATTAATCTGTGGAAGTCATCCCTTACTTCAGGGTTCCCTTTTAAGACCCACGGGTAGGGGAAGCCGGGATGGCTCAGTGGGTTAGGCGCTCACTTTGCAGCCCCGGGGACTGAGGATCAAATCCTGGCCCCAGCCTGTGTGGACCCATATGCTGAACTGGGGAGTGCCCCCAGTTCAGTTCTCACCAGGGTGAGACCCCGGCCCAGCTCCTGCCCTGTGCAGCCCCGCCCACCTGTGGAATGAAACTATGTGGAAAAACCAACGATGTGCAACTATGGAGACTGTTCTGGGCCCTCCCCCTTCTCTCTGTCTCTGACTGTATCTCTCTCTCTCTCTCTCTGTCAAAAACAATAAATAAATCTTAAAAAAAAAAAAAAAAAAAAGACCCACGGGTAGCTAGCTGGAAGGTCGACAGCTCCCAGGGCCCACTGCAGGCCCCTCCCCAAGGTCCACCAGGGCCAAGCCCCGCCCCCAGCGCATTCTGGCCCCGCCTTAACCCCCGTCTCTGCCCAGAGCTCTCAGTGGAGTCCCCAGGTCCCTGGGCCGCTGAGTCCTGCTCGGCCCGTGGGCTCCCCACCCCTACAGCTCACCCAGCAGCGGCCCGCCTCCTCCTCCTCCCGGTAGGCGGCGCAGAGCTTGTGTGGCGGGTCTCCGGGCGGCGGCACTGACGCCCCCTGGCGGCCGTACAGGCAGTGACACCACCAGCCACTGAGCAGCTCCGCCTCCAGCAGCGCGCCGCGGCCCGGCGCCAGCTCTGGGAGAGAAAAGGGTGCGAGCGCGCGCTGCGGTGCCGTGCGGCCCGCGCCGTGCCCTCCGCCGGGCCCCTGCTCACCTCCGCGGCCCCAGCGAGCCAGGCGGCAGCGGCTCCCGGGCAGGAAGTAGTGTTCCGGGTGAGGGAGGCACACCGGCCGCAGGGCGGCGCTCAGGTTCACGGGCGCGTGCAGCTGCAGCAGCACCAAGTCAGAGGCGTCGTCCCAGGAGGCGTTCTCGTGAGGTACGAGGCGTGCCACCTGTCCCGCGCGCGGGTGCGAGGGCAGCAGCACGCGCCAGCTGTCCAGCTCGTGAGGCGGGTGGGCTGAGCTGCCGGAGCTGTGGGAGGGGAAGCCTGGGGACGTGGGCTGGCTCCTGCACACTCAGCTGGAAACCTTGCACCCCTGGTTTAGGCTGCATATCTCAGGTTAGGAACTTGCACCCCCGGCCTGAGAACTGCGCACTCAGACCCCCCACATCCTGGATTGAGCTTATACACCACTTCACTCGCCCTGATAGACCAGGTCCCAGGCTTTGCGAGTTGGATCCTACACCTATCAAGGAGACGTGCCCCCTCCCTGCGCTCCAGACTGAGGTGTCCCCCCCTAGCCCCTACCCCACCCAAGGACTAAGGCCAGGTAGATGGTGTCTCAGGGATGGGTGGAGGGGCAGGAATCTGTTTGAGATGCGGATTTTCACTCACTCCAGAAAGCAGCTGGCAGGTGCCAGGACCCAGCTTTCAGACACGAGCATCCCATAGCAGGGTCTGGATCCTGGAACCATCACCTGAGCCACCCAGGGCCAGGTCCCTGGGTGCAGGGCCTTCCCGCACTCTAGGGTGAGAGGCCTAGGTCAGGGAACGCTTTGGACCCCCCCCCCGGGGACTTTCCACCCCCAACTCCAATTTCCCATGTCATGAAACACGTGGGGTCCTGCCACTTCACCTGGCAGGGCGATGGTGCAGTTCTCATCCACAGGCATCCCGGGCCCTGACTGGTGACTCTGGGGCTGCACGGGAAAGGCAGGCCCGGGCTCGGAGCCCATCACCTGTTCCCGGATCCATGCCTCATAGGGAGCCACGGCAGTGAAGACTCCGGGGCGGTTCCTCCGTCCACAGCCAAAGCCAAAGCTGGTGATTCCTGCCTGGAACCACTGGCCACCTTCCTCACAGACCAGGGGCCCCCCAGAGTCTCCCTAATGATAGATGACTCAGTGTCAGGGGATCAGCCCAGGGACCCGCCAGCTTACATTGAGCCACCTTGCAAGGGTTCTGCACCTTTTTGTTGGCCCAATATACAGCCACCTTCCCCTAGGAACATGCCTTGGCTGTTTGTCTTCTGTATTCCCTACAATTCTAAACAGAAATAAGCCTTGTAAAGTGAAAGACTGATGATGAACAGCCAAAGCGAAGAGTGCCAAACTAACGCACTAGAGGCCACTCCAGAGAGACCTGCAGGTCCCACTCAGAGCCAGATGATTCTTGTTCAGTGAATATTGAAATAAATGCTGTCTTAAGTCTCTAAGTTCACCCAGTTGTTAGTCAGAAGTGCTAGCATTTAGGAAGAATGGGCTGTTAGAAATGGGAAATCTAAGAGTAGCAGGAAGAGACAGTTTGAAAGCAAGTAAGAAGGAAGAATTACAATGAACAGACACTAAAACAATGGTTCTGGGCCATTTAATGCTTAGGGGCATTGTCCCTAAGACATCTCTGTAATCCATATTGGGCATTACTGTGACCTGAAGAGGGTTACAAAGGAGGCTTGGAACCATCTAGAACTGCACTGTCCAATATGGTAGACTCTAGGCACAGGTGGCTATTTTAATTAAAAATAATTAAAACTAGTTAAATTAAAAACTTAATTCCTCATTCACACTAAGCACATTTCAAATTTCAGTATGTAATGTGGCTAGTGACTACTATCCTGGACAGTGCAGATATAAAAGATGTCATCACTGTAGCAATTTCTATTAGATAGCACTGGTCTAGAGGAATCTGAATTCTTTGCAGTCCTGTTCAAGGAAGCAGAGGATTATGTCCACAGGTCCTGGAACCTCATAATTGGTAGGGACCCTGAAGACCATTTAGCTTGAATGCCATCACCATGTATGCTGAGTGCCCTAAAAAAAATGTGTGTCATTTGAGGAAGGTTCCTGGGAAAAAGGATTAAACTATACTATGTTTTAGCCTTTACCAGGCTATCTGGAAAATTCCCTTCTGTGAGGATTAATTCATTTAAAATTTAACTATTGCATATCTACTAAGTAACAAGTGCTGTCTTATGGGCTGGGATGTGGGATAATACTAATAGCTAATACTTATTTACTTCTTATTAAGGACCACACACTGTTCTAAGTGCTCTAACATATATAAAGTCATTTACTCAGCATAATCACCCTATCAGGTAGGTAGCACTATCATCGCAATCTTCCAGATGAGAAAGTCTGGATATCTAAGGGCTAAGTAACTTGGCCATGGTCACACAGCTAATAAATAAGCAGTGGTGCTCAGCTTCAAACCAGGCTGACGCACTAGAGTCTGGCATGTAACCACTGCACTACACTGCCATAAATAACAGTGTCCGCTTGTAGAACCCCAAGTCCTGTCTACTTCTAATCAACCCGATCCACTGACAAGTCTCGTCCTCTTTTTGCAGATGAGGCTCAGAGATGTGAGAGAGATGGAGTTTGCCTGTTTCTCACACTGCTTTCCATTGGTTAGGGCAGGCAGGTGCAGGGGTCTCCCTCACCTGGCAGGTGTCCTTGCGGCCCTCTGGGTAGCCAGCACACAGCATCCCTGGCAATAGCTGAAAGGTGAGGTTGAAGGGGCCTGGCCTGCTGTAGAGACACTGACAGGCGGCCTCTCCCAGCAGCTTTAGCTCCACTTCTTGCAGCACCCATGGGAGAGGCAGGGGGTCTGTGGGCAGAACCAGAGAGAAGATGCTGAGTCCCCTGTTCCCCAGGTCTCAGCCTTGTCACTTCCAGCTGCCTCCTGGACATCCCTATCTGGATGTCCATGGCACTTCAGCCCACCACATCCAAAACCAATCATCATTTCTTCCTGCTGCTCTCTGTCCTTCTTCCTACATCCTCATCTCAGGAATGGCCCCATCTGGCACCCAGTGAGAGCTGCCACAGATGGCTGTGTACTGCACGAAGGTACCCAGACACAATGTAGGGGCTAAAATCACCAAGCTCCCAGCTTTTCTGTGGGCTGTGTTGGTCCTGAGAAGGCACCCTTTTCAAAAAAGATGCCATAAACACTAGATGCAGCCCTCTCCCAAGTTGCCAAGCATGTCATTTAGTGTCATCTGTGACCTCTGTCTCAACTTCCCCTCCCTAATGAGTTCCCAAGTCCAGAAAAGCTTTCATTTGTGACTTGACATCTTCCCTGCACGGCCCTAGTCCAGACCTTAGGCCTGGACAATTGGTCAGCTTCCTCACTGGTCTGTTCCCCAAAATGTCCATCACTTGTTGCTGCCGGAGAAATGTTATTGAAGTTCTGCTCTGATCTTACCAAGAACAATCAATGGATCCCACTGTCTATACTTGAGGCCTCAGTTCTTTCCTGAGGTGAACCTGTTTTCTTTCTTTTTTTTTTAAAGATTTATTTATTGTTTTTGACAGAGATAGAGAGAGATACAGTCAGAGACAGAGAGAAGGGGGAGGGCCCAGAACAGTCTCCACAGTTGCACATCATTGGTGTTTCCACATAGTTTCATTCCACAGGTGGGTGGGGCTGCGCAGGGCAGGAACTGGGCCAGGGTCTCGCCCTGGTGAGAACTGAACTAGGGGAGCTCCCCAGTTCAGCATATGGGTCCACATGGGCCAGGGCCGGGATTCGATCCTCGGTCCCCGGGGCTGCAAAGTGAGCACCTAACCCACTGAGCCATCCCGGCTTCCCGAACCTGTTTTCAATGGAGACAAAGTCTCAGGATCCAGAAAGGGTGAGGGAGAGTGTGGACTGACCTCCTTTCCTCCCCACCTGGAATCTTGAGAGGTCAGTGACATCTGAGGCTATACTTGAAGGTCAACTAGAGAGGTTTAGGGGTTGTCTTGGGGATCCCTGGAACTTGTGGGGTACTCTGGCCTTCAGCCTGACCTTAAGGCCCTCTCGGTCCAGGCCCCTCGACTCCAGCCTGGCAGCCTGGCCCTTCTCCATTTCCTATGCTTCACTGGGGTCCTCAGAATGGCCCCCATTCCCCCTCACCTTTTTGTAATGCCAACTTTCATTCTGACTTCACAAAACCTCCCCCAGAGATCTGACTGGGTGCCCATTGTCAGCATGGCCTGGTCCTAGCCACACAGACTTCCTAGGTGCTCAGATTGTCCCTTCCTTGTCACCTGCTGTCCTGATAGGGCCCCTGCCAGCAGAAGTAGTGGCATCTCCTCCCAAAGCATTCTTTCTGAAGCCCCTGGCACTGCACACATCCGATCCCAGTAGATGCGGAATTACTGTCAGGGCCTTACTAACACGGAAAGATAGCATTGATAGAGGGGATGATGGGGAATGGAAAAGTGGCCTGTTTATCCCCACACCTTCTAACATAAGTGTTTGCTTACTTAGCTAAGTATGATTGTCTACCTACTAGAATGTAAACTCTGGGAAGGGAGAGGTTTTTGCTTGTTACATTTATTGGCTTATCTCTAATGCTAACAGTGCCTGGCATAAGGAGGTACTCGAAGAATATCTGTCGAATGAAGGAAAGATGGACTGAATGAATGAGGGTGATGAGGGGAGGAGAGAGTATAGGAGCTGGGGGAGTAGAGAAATGAGTGAGGGGAGGACAGGATGAGAGGAAAGGAGGGCAGTAACTGACATTTGCTGAAAGCCTGCTATTACTGTACTATAAGGCACGTGCTGAGGTGGTGTTCAGATCACTTAGGTTAAACACATCTAAAATGTGGCCTTCTGAGCCAGCTGTTCTTGCTCAAGGCCCACTTCCACCTCCTGGAAGTGTGTTTTCACTGCTTTTACTCTCAATAAACTTTTAGTTCATCTCTGTAAAAGAAAAAAAAAAATCTAAAATGCTTTAATTCTTGTTATGCTAGTCAGTCACTGTGCTATACAAACTTCTCTCATTTACTCCACCTAACAACCTCATGAAGTGGGCCCTATTTTTCTAAATGTTCAGAATAGGAAATGGATTGGGTGGAGTGCTTTGTCTGAAATAGAACTGGGATGGGAACTCTAGTTTGATCCTAAATCCGGAAAAGAAAAAAGTGGAATGAAAGGTGAGGCTGGGAGGGGGGCGATTCAGCGCTCTTTGAGAGCCCTTGAGGAGAGGACGGCCATTGACTCGGCCCTTACCCTGGGCCTAGGGAACCCCGCCCCAGGCCTCGCCCCCGGGGCCCCACCTCCCTAAGGCGCAGGCTTTTAAAGGACTTGGCCCCGGGGTCCTGCCCAGCTCACTCACCCGCCTCTTGTACGTCCCCCCAGCCGGTGGCCCAGCAGGCCATGCCGTGAACGAAGCGGTGCGAAGCGCGGGGCAGGCAAACGGGCTGCACGGCGGGGCCCAGCCTGGCGGGCGCGGCCAGGCGCAGGAGGGCCAAGTCGGCGCCCAGCACCACACTGCTGTAGTTGTGCGGCACCAGGATGGCGGCCACGGCGCGGACGTGCGCGCCGTCCAGCAGCTGGTCCTGGGAGTGCACGCCCAGTAGTGCCGACCAGTCCGCCGCTGGCTCCACGGTGCCATTGCTGCGCCAGGCAGAGGAGAGAGGCGGCAAACCCTCGTGGGGGCGGGCCCACCTTGGGGGCTGGGGCGAGCGAGGCTGAGATGGACGCCTCCAAGGGAGAGCGCATCCAGTTTGGAGGTGGTTGACGGGGCACATGGGAACGATGGAATACAGACTGGCTATTTAGTGAAGTGGTGGGATCGGTCCGGTGGCAGCCTGAACACTCTCAGAACCAGGACACCTCTGCAGGGCACCCAGCTTCGGGGAGGGCTGGCGGGCGGGGGCAACCTTAAGCTCGCGGGGTCAAGCCGCGGGGCAGGAGGGGCAGGACATGGGCGAATACTCACTTCACGAAACAGTGGGCAGCGGAGAGGACCCAGGAGGGGGCGATGAGGGAGCCCCCGCAGATGTGGCCCCCGCCCTGATGCAGGCTCACCTGCCACGGCCAGCTGCCCGGGCGCGCGTCTGAGCCTCCCATGATTCGGGCAGAGCGCTCAGGGCGACCACAGTCTGCAACGGGGCACGGGTCACAGCCCGCCGGGTTCCCCACGCCAGAGGCCCAGGTAACACAGCACAAAACACCGTCCCCCACCGCACTTCAGTTTGCCCCCAAAACAGAACACAGGATAGGCACTCCTGTTTCAGGTCATTTCTGTCTTTCTCCTTGCCCAGCTAGCCTTAACCTTCCTTAAGAGCTGGGACCACCCCCTTCTTACCTAGAGCTTCCGGTGGTTCTTGGGGAGGACTGAGAGCTGGGAGTCAGAAGGTAAAGAGAGGAAGATGCTGGTGACTTCCAGCCCCTGACAGTACCCAGCCCTCCTCTCTCTTCTCCATCCTTCACTCCTACTACCCTTTTCCCCAGTCCCCTGCGCTTTCAGCACCCCCTTCCCCCCAGCACCCATGCTACCCGTTCTATCTTTTCTGCCTTTGCACCTGACCTCCCAGGCCAGCTGCCTTACCTGAGTCCTGGAAGGCTCCTGGGATGGGGCTGACGGCTGGAGAGGGAGGAAGAGTCTGGAGAGTGCACTTACAACGTCCCCACCCTGACTCCCTCTCCGAAGCTCTCCGGAGGCCTCCTTCCCCCTTCTTCTCCCTCCTGACACCTCCTCCTTCTTTCCTCTGACAGCCCCCTCCCCTCCCGGGCCCAGGAGTCCTGCTTTCCATCTCCCCAGATGCTGGAACCCCTGGCAGCCCATCCCGTCTCCTGAGGTTACCCAGGATCACAAGTGGGAGGAGCAGGAGCTGGAACATGGCACATTTGAGTTAGCTGGAGGCACAGAGAGGGATGAAGGTCTGCTTCCTGCCACAGCTCTGTCACTGTCCAGGTAGCCAGCCTGTGACTCCTGATGGTCCCAGGAGCAGCCCCACCCTCCCTGGCCAGCACCCATCTCTGGGAATCTGAGAGGATCTGGGGCTGGAAGGGGGAAGTAGGGAACCTGAAGGCCCAATCCAGAGCCCTGTTCCATCTCATCTCTGGAGGCCCAGGGTGGATGCCCTAGTTTTAGGACACCTGTTGGGTGGGGGAGGGAGGAGTGGAGAACCCTGTGAGCAAAGGCAGGAGAGAATAGCCTGGGACTGGGAGGCCAGTGTTCCGGGTCCTTGGTGAGGCAGTTTTGCAGGTGAGCAGTGGCCCTTGGTACAGGGGAAGTGGCCCCTCGTTGGCATGACTCACCTGAGACCTGACCTCTCTTTGGGGTGTGGCTACCCCAGTGGTTTGGGCTTTTCTTCTCACACAGCTCTGGTTACAGGAGTTGCTGGCCAGGTCTGGGGAAAGGAGCCCTAGGGAATTCAATCCCATCCCAACAAAAGGATCACAGATTCCAGCAGGTTGGGCAGGGTACGAGATTCTGGGAGGAGGCTGGGCTGGCTGTCAAGGCCAGAAAAGTCTCCACCCTTCTCTGTGTTAGATGTTCTGTCCCTTACTCTTTGTGTGACCTTGGGAAAGTCATTCAACCCCTCAGTGCATATCAATACAATCCCACTTAAGAAACATATGGCATGTCAAAGCAGAGTTGAGGAGCATGTAATAAGGGAGCTATCTATAGAGGTATAGGCAGCGTTTAGGGAAACCAGCCAGGGATGGTGGAACACCCTGGGGCTATCCATGGACAGCCCCGCCTGAAGAGGCAGAAAGAGGGAGAAGTTGCTGGATGGAGCAGGAGAGCTGCAGATGGAGGCGAGGGCTAGTCTAGAGGACTGCCTTCCCCGGACTGCAACCTTTATTGTCTGGCTCGGCAGGGAGGGAGCTGGGAAATAAAAATCTCCATCTCACTTGCTTCCTATCCTCTGATCACCTGCAAGCTCATCCCATCATCTGAAACCTACCAGAAGCAAAGGAGCCTTTCATGTGGCCCATAAAGGTCACTCTGGGGGAATAGATCAGGATGGAGAAGGGTGGAGAGTGAAAATGGAGAGTGAGGAATAAAATGAAGACATAAAATGGAAGCACTGTGGTCAGGCTGCTAAATTATTAATGTCAAGTGGGCTGAGGCACAAGGAAACAATTGTTTTTGTTTTAACTGACTGGGAACTTAAGCTTTTGAACTTCACAGTCCTGTGTTACTACCTGGAGGCCTATCAGTGTATTGCGCATTACTGCCTGGACATACATCAAGCCTTCAGTTAACTATACTTGTATGAATGACCTGAAGAAGAAAATGATCCGTTGTCTAGACCTTCGGACATCTGAGGAAAATACTATCTTGGACCAAACCAGGGACTAATAATGCAGACCTGATTCTTCTCAAGAATGTACTTTTTGGGGATGTCAGGATAGCTCAGCAGGTTGAGTGCTTGCCTTGCAACTGCGAGGTCCAAGGATCGATTCCTGGTCCCCAGCCTGTGCAAACCCATATGCTGAATTATGGCGCAACTCATAACCATGGTGTGGCAGCCTGGCCTGGCCTGGCCACATCTGGAAGATACCAGATCCTCTCCCAGGACTTTCCTGCTAATGAAACATTCCTGAGCCCTTGCATAAGCCCCTTACCCTATAACCTAGCAACCAATCAGCAACCTGTGACCTTATTAGGAGAGCTCATGAATGCCGAAGTAACAGCATAAAACTGTGCACCCAGCTGTAAACAGGGCTCAGCCTTTAAATGTTAATCCGCTGAGCTGGTTCTGGCATCAATAAACGCTGCTTCCTAGAGCCCTGGTGTCCCGCCTCTCAGTTCGAGAATCCCACATTTGTGGGGGCTCATCTGTGATTTGGAGACAGTGGCTTTCCACCTCCCTTGTATTTGGGGTCTGGCTCTCTCAGATTCGGGAGACACTAACTCCACTTGGCGTCACTGGGCTTTGCTGGTAAAGGCAGGAATGTCTCCACCAACGATCTGAGGGCCGCCCAGAAGTGCAACAGAACCTGGAGGGACACAGGAACCAGCCTGGAGACCTCGCCTATTGGAAAGGTAAGGTCCTGGGACCAAGGGATAGCCTGTCCATCCGAGGACAGAAGGGGAGTCTGGTCACCTCCCGAGATCACCCGAGCCTTCCACAGTGGGTGGAAGGAACTGTGACTTCTCAGGAAAATAGGTGGAGGGTGGTGAATGTGTGAATGTATGACTAATGGATGATTGTGTGACTGAGATGTGGCTGGACCACTAAGCGAGAGTTGAGTCCTGATCCGCAGGTCCATGGTGAACCTCATAAGGCTTAGGATGGTATCCCTGGACCTAACTCCAGAGAGATTGGCCCAGGGATCCCAGTTGGGGGTTTATACTGACCCTCCAATTGCTAAGAGGCTCCTGAAAATCCCCACGAAGGGAACAGCTGGAGATGGACGAAGCAAGTCCCCGAGAGTGTGCATGATATCGACCATGGGCAGACTATCGGGATAGTCTGCCCATGGTCGATATCATGCACACTCTCGGGGGACGATAGTCTGCCCATGGTCGATATCATGCACACTCTCGGGGGACAACAGAGCAAGCAAACCCCTTTGGGTTGCATGCTCAAACTTCAAAATAAGATTTTTTTCTGGGGACTATGGGTTCAAACTTACCCCCCACGACCTCTGGAAGGTCTGTGAAATTGATGGGCCTTCTTTTGGTGTGGGATGGCCATCCGAGGGGTCTTTTGACACAGCATTTATTAATGAGGTCTATCAGGTCATCACTGGCCAGCCCGATGGCTCTCAAGAAGACTCAACCTGGGGAAGCCGGGATGGCTCAGTGGGTTAAGCGCTCACTTTGCAGCGCCGGGGACCGAGGATTGAATCCCGGCCCTGGTCCGTGCAGAACCATATGCTGAACTGGGGAGTTCCCCCAGTTCAGTTCTCTCTCCGTCTCTGTATCTCTCTCTCTCTCTCTCTCTCCTCTCTGTCAATAAATAAATAAATAAATAAAACTTAAAAAAAAAAAAGAAGACTCAACCTGAAGATGTGTCCCCATGTTATCTCCATTACTTAGGACAGGGGTGGCGAACCTTTTGGCGATTGAGTGCCAAAGTTTATGAAATAAGAGTATACTCGCTCGACTCGCGTGCCAACCCATTGAGTGAGATAGAGATATCGATTATTTTTATGTCTATAAGAGCATAAGCAATAATTTTTAAAATGGTATTCACAGCTCCGCGTGCCGAAATAATTGCTCCGTGTGTCACTTTGGTCACGTGTGCCATAGGTTCACCACTCCCGACTTAGGAAAAGCCTGCTAGGGAGAGGCAGTATTCCGCTTGATAGACCCAAGCGGGGAAGTTCCCCAGGAGGAGAGATCTCCCTCCCCTGAGTCAGACCGATCAGATCCTTAGCAGTTCCACTCCTGCTCCAATCTGTCGAACTGGCCATTACCCAGTTTACGTCGACATGGCCCCCAGTAAGCAATCTCTAACCCTCCTTTGCACACAAGAACCAAGCGGTCTATCCAACTTATTCCCTTTCTAGTGGGCCTAGGTGTTATAGCTGGGCTAGCTACTCAAACAGCTAGACTATCCAATTTATCTTTCTATCAGAGTTTATCCAAAAATCTCTCTGACAGCCTAGAGGAAATATCTAAAGGCATCATTACCTTAAAGGACCAAGTAGACTCCTTAGTGGTGGAAGTTCTTCAGAACCCAAGGGGGCTAGGTCTCCTTGTGGTCTCCAAGGTCTCCAAGTGGGGCCTGTGCTTATTCTTAGAGGAAGAACATTGCTTCTATGCCTACCAATGGGGCATAATCAGAGATGCTGCAAAGCAATGAGCAGATAGGGCCTTTAGGATTTGTCAAAACCTGAGCAAATCCTGGGGATCCTGGTTCCAAAATTAGAATTGGGCAGTCTGACTCCTTCCCTTAGCTAGACCTCAAATAGGGCTGTTCTTATTTCTAGCCTTTGGCCCCTGCTTACTACACCTGTTTACCAAGGTCCTCCAAGACTGCTTTTGGGCTTTTCAATAACCAGACCATTTACCAAACAATACTTCTCCAGACCCATTACTAATGGCTCACCTCACGCCCTTAACCCTATACTCGACCCCAGCCTTTCACACCCCCAAACATTGCCCCAGTCCAGCAGGAAGTAGCTACAGAAGAACGGACAACGCCCCCACTCCGGTTATATATATAACAAAGGGCTGGAATGTTAGGGCTCAAGGGCCAGATGGTGGGAAGAGGAGAACGTCAACATGAGGACAAAGGAACAGGCCAACAGCCAGGTTCTGGTTGCAACCTCCCCAGGTGCCTACCTGCCTGCAGACATTTCCCAGTGCTAAAGACAGGAGCTTGCTGCCCCACCTGAGGCGATGGGGGACTGGACACCAGACTATCCAGGAAATCCGCCCAACCTAGATGTGGTACCCCCAACATCCTCCCACTCCCCTTCTGGTTCTGCCTGATGCCTGCCTATAAAAGTGCTGTCCCAACTCCCCGAAGGCATGGACGCCATCTTTAGAGTCAGCCCGGGCATTTGGGGCTGTTTGCGATGTAATCCTTGCCTCTTTTACCCGAGGAAACAGAACGGGCCTGGAGAACGGCCCAAGGCCATGCCGACAACCTCCATCCCCAAGATGACCAAAAACCAGTCACCAGTCGGGGCCGCTGCCCCGAGAGGAACCACATCAGGAATATCAGACACACATGGTCGGGCCTTACACAATCACATGAAAGCTGGCCTCATCGCCAGCCTACAAAAGGCTGCCCATAAGGCAACCAATTATGAAAAGCTAAAGAAAGTTTCTCAAAAGGCTGATGAAAATTCAGCCCAATTTCTTGTTTAACGAGGCTCTCCAAATATACACCAAGATAGCTCTAACTCCAATAAGGGAACCATTGTCCTTAACACTCTATTTCTCAATCTGCCCCAGATATACAAAGAAAAAAAATTTTTTTAAAGGCCAACGAAGACCCTCAAATTCCACAACAGGACCTCTTAGGTATGGCCTTCAAGGTCCTCAGTAACTGTGAGGAACAGGCAAAATTAGATAAACGAGTTGACTACTAACTACTGGCAGCAGCTATCTGGGGCTCGGATCAGAAGAACCAGAATCTACACTCTAGGGGGCCTCAAAGGGCACAACCAGGACCCTGTTTCAAATGCGGCAAAGATGGTCATTGGCAAGGCCTGCCACCATCCTCGGCCCCCTCTTGGGCCATGTCCTCACTGTGGCAACAGAGGGCACTGGAAAGTAGACTGTCCCTTTCCCTCTCAAGGGGGGTGAGCATCTCTTCCCTCAGAGGACAAGGAGCCTTCCAACCTCACCCTGCCTAGCCTTTAAGGCCTCGCTCCTGAAGACTGATGGGGCCCAGGGCTCCAGCCCCATATATCATCACCACATTGGAGCCCAGGGTAAGGCTAGTGACCGGTGAGCCAGTCTCCTTGAATTGACAGGAGGACCACTTACTCTGCCTTACCTGAATTTTCAGGTCCTACCCACCCTTTCCATTTACAGTGGTACCTTGGAATCTGAATGGCCCAAAACTCAAACAACTTGGAATCCGAACAAAAAAAATCAAGCAAAATTTGCCTCGAAATCCGAACACCAACATGTTGTTCACGTGGGATGTATCGACTGTATGGCCCGTAGCTTTATCTGAACGCCCACTCATTTTGGAACTCAAACGTTTTGGAACTCGAACAGGGTTCTGGAATGGATTAAGTTCGAATTCCAAGGCATCACTGTATCAGTTGTGGGGATTGACGGCTTAACCTCCCAGCCTCTAGCAACCCCCATGCTCCCTTGCATACTCCAGGATGCATTTTTCTCACATTCCTTTTTACTTCTCCCAGGATGCCCGACCCTGATTTGAGGAAGAGACCAATCCCAGAATTGGGTTCTCTCCTCCGAGATAATAGAAGACTGTCTTGGCTGGACAGGTCTGGAGTATAACCAGTGGGTTGGGAAAACTCCCTGTACCCGGTTGCTTCTTTTGAATCACTCTGACCTAAACTGGTGGCCCAGGCCCCAAAGGTGTTGGGCTAATAAGGCCAATGTAATGATCTGGACCTAAATTCAGCTTTGTAAACTGCACCACCCAGGGGAATAGAATCTCTAACCCAGTGGTTGACAAACTCGTCATCCAAAAGAGCCAAATATAAACAATACAAAATTGAAGTTTATTCAAAGAGCCATTTTTTTTAAACTTAAGCTTTACTTTAGTAGAGACATTTTTATGTAAATAATTAGGATTAAAAGTACACTCTCGAGCTTGCCTTTGCTAAATATGTCTTAGTTTAACTAACAGTACATTAAATAAAACTTGGTATCATACTTATATAAAGATAATATTTATTTAAAAATATAACAAGTTAAATAATATAAAAGGTATCCTTAAAAAAAAAAACTACAAATACTCCACTAATGTGAACAATGGCCTTGCATTTCCTTGGAAAGTAAGGGTAAGTCAGGTTTGTATGTTGTTTTTCATTTTAGGCACAATTCCAAGTTCTCATCGATAAGCCGATTTCTTAATTTATTCTTGATAAAGTTCATGTTTGAAAATGATTGTTCGCATAAATATGTAGACCCAAATAAGGAAAGAGCAGCAAACGCTAGTTTCTTCAGTTGATCATATGAGTCAGGAATACTATTCCAGGTGTTAAAAATCAACATATCTTCCCTCTCCAGATCTTTCAAAGCAGACCACTTGTGCTGTAAACTTAATTCACATTCATTTTTCTCCAATAGCTCTAAATCGGCACAAAGACACTCGAATTTTGAGCTCCACAATTCTTTATTTTTTAAATCCAGCAACTGCATTTCAAAGCTGCCAATATCAATATTAAAGGGCGAAAAATTTATTTCTGTTACCGTGGCATTCAGAGGTTTTTTAACAAAGGCTAACGTCACTTTGCTGTTTCTAAAGTCTTTGAACCTGCTGAGAAAAGTTTCCTTTATATTTAACAGTGTTGTTCTGAAATAGCAAATTTCAATATTAGACTTATTTTCTCGACAATATTTCAATAGGCATGGAAAGTGAATTAGAGTTTCTCTTTCAAAATCTTCGGCAAAAAGTGACAATTTGTTTTCGAATGAAATTACTTCTTCTAACATCGAAAAAATTGTTTCCTTTTCCTTGTAACTTACGATTAAGCTGATTTAGATGAGAAGTAACATCCACCATGAAATAAAATTTCTGGATCCACAGATCGTTCGTTAGCTCTGCATAGTGAACACTCTTCTCAAGAAGAAATGCTTTTATTTCAGTAAACAGTGAAGCGAAACGTTTTAAAACGTTTCCTCTCGATAACCAATGAACCTTGTTATGCAGCAGAAGATCCGCATACTCACTCTTTACCTCAATTAGTAATTCTTTAAATTGGCGATGGTAAAGAGCTTTAGCTACAATGGAATTGATAATCTTAATCACCAATTCCATTACTTTGCAAATTTCTTCAGGAAATGTCTGCGCACATAGTGCTTCCTGATGAATAATACAATGGTAAGTATCTCGTGATTAATTTTTTCTTTCAAAATAGCGACAAACCCATTTCTTGCACCTGTCATACTTTTCGCTCTGTCTGTTGAAATCGAGACAATTTTTTCTAATGGAATTTGATGTTTTTCGAAGCACTCAATTACAACATTTGCTCTATCTACTTCACACGTTTGTCCTTTGAGTGGCAATAATCCCAAAAGTTCCTTTTTAGGGCCTGTAGTGGAGATAAATCGCACAAAAAGAGAAACTTGCGCTGTGCCATTTATATCACAAGACTCATCAACTGCTATTGATAAGAGTTGAGGCCAATTTGAGATCTTCAATTTGTTGGTTTGTTATGTTTGCAGACATTTTTACTGTTCTATCTTTCACTGTTTTAGCAGACAAAGGTATCTCTCGAATTTTTTTTAAAATGTCTGCTTTATTCTTTTTTTTTTTTTTTTTTTTATCTTTTCACATTTATAGAGAGAAATTATCTTTTTGTCTTCAGTGCATAGTTATTTCTACTTTACTTTTTGACAGATAGAGAGAGAGACAGAGACAGAGACAGTTAGAGAACCAAACTGTGGGAACTCCCCAGTTCAGCACGTGGGTCCTGCCTGGGCCGGAGCCGGGATTCGATCCTCGGTCCTCATGGCCTCAAAGCGAGCGCTCAACCCGCTGAGCCGTCC
>PVKE010003540.1:0-71517 GCA_004027555.1 Craseonycteris thonglongyai
TATAGCACTATTAATTTGTCAGTTTAAATAAGGTCCCAGTTGGTTAAATGGGGTATTGTCCTTAGTTTCAGACCTTAAAAAAAGACTTTCTTTATATATCTAATTTGCCTCAGTAACAATTTTTAAAAATCAGTTCATAAGTTTTCTATTTCATTAATATCCTTTTTACATGGTAGTACAAAATTAGTTTGCTAAATTAATTTGAAAATCAATTGAACTTAATTTTGTTTTCTAGTTCTAGTATTTTGTTTGTTTATGTTTTTTTAATTAAAATATTTTATTTTTTAGACCAATTTTAGGTTCACAGAAAAATTAAAAGTACAGTGAGATCCCACATACACCCTACACTGGATACCCACAGCCTCCCCCACCATCAACATCCTGTACCAATACTTTTTAAAATCCATGAGTCTACGTCACACATCCGTTTCACCCAAAGTCCACAGAAGACACTAGAGTTCACTCTTGGTGTTATGCATTCTATGGGTTTTGACAAATGTATAATGACATGTATTTGCCATTCAATATCACAAAATTGTTTTGAACCTAGTTTTTTGAAAGTTTAATGTTTCCAGGATATTTTTTAGGAAGAATTTAGTTCTAGAACTTAAAATATCAGCATTTAGTTTATACTATTACTAGAACTTCCAATTCAGTAAGTCCTATTATAATGTACTTCTGTTAGACTACTTATTTTTGGTATAACTATTAATATTACCATCATAAACAAATCTTTGAAGATTCTCACTCTTGTATACTTAGAAGTTTTCACTAAAGTATTGCCTGTTTCCACTTAATCCATTGCTTTCAAGTGAATAGAATAGTTGTGTTGTATCAAGTAAGAAACAAATCTGGATTTAGGTGAGAAGAGACTATTGGAAAGGAGAATACAGGTGGGTAGGTGGAGGGAGGGAAATGGGGAGAACTCCCCAGCAGCAGATCTGCAAATGTCTCAAAGGTTAGGCAAAAAGGGTCTTCTTTTATAGGGAAGAGTAAACAAGAAGTGGGAGAGAAGGGTGGGGGTGTCAAAGAATGTTCTGTATTGAGGTCAACCTATTTTCAGTGGGGCCCTTAAGGCAGGGCATACGCTGGCTCAGACAGTGTGGGTAAAAAGTTTAGGAGCCTGGAAGAAAGAGAAAAACTTAAGTTTGATTAACAAGCACTTTCAAAAGGCACAGCTGTCCCGTTTGTCATTTAAGACAGAGAATGGCAATTTGGATGGTCTGTTTGGCCTTATCATAGGTAAATAAAAAGGGCATCTTAAGTTTTATCTAAGTCATCTGGGGAAGGGTGCTTCTTTGCCACAAGCCAATTTCTAGAACACTGAGAATGCGGGGATTTATTAAACTTAACCAGTTTTTCAGGTTTAGATAATATTAAACATTGTCAGTCTCCCGGTTTGTTCAAGAATCATATCATCTGCAACTGAACAATCAAAGAAATCATAAATGTCCTCCAAATTTGTTGAACCATCTATTAGAGGTGGCGGCAAAGGTCAGCTGTCTTGGGGTCACGTATCTTAAAAGAGACGTCTTAAATAAAAAAGAGAAATACTATATAAAAAGTTGTGTTCAAGTCTAAGAGGTTGGTGGATGAAAACCTTTTTGTTGTTGTTAAAATTATTGGGGTGACATTGGTTTGTAACAATTACACAGTTTCCAGGTGTACAATTCTACATTATATCATCTATGCATTGCATTATATGCTCACCACCCAGAACTAGTCTTCCTCCATCACTAGTCTTCCTCCATGGATATATTTGATGCCTCCTCCCTTCTCCTCCCTTCCACCCCCGCTCTCCCACCCACCTTTCCGTTTACCCTCAGGTAACCACTAACTATTCACTGTTTCCATGAGTATTTGCTTCTTTGTTACTTTCAGTTTTATATTCCACCTGTAAGTGAAAATCTTTCAATTATGCAGCAATATCTGCTGAGTTCCTTGAAGCTAAGATGTAGGCAATGCTGTCCACAGTCACAGTTACCTCCCATATAAGGGCATGCATGATTTGAGAATTTTTTTCAGACTTCCTTAGTGGCCCAGACAGTGGTTTGTCTAGAAAGAAATCCAGCCCATGCACAGCCTGCTGCGGTGATGAGTCCTTTGAGGTAACTATCAAGTTGTGGGGCTTTAATTCTCAGTGCTTCTTCGGATCCTGGGTGAAAAGGTCAGCTATAAGGCAACCTAGAGTTCAAATAAGGATCTGAGCAGTAAGATTTTCATTTGCAATAAGATTTTCATTCGCAGTAATACGACATCAGGGAGGAGTGAGAAAAATGGAAATATTAGTTTCGAGGACTGTAGCCAGACATTGAAGAACAATGGAAGAATTGAAAACTTGGTAAGATGTTTTCGTCTTATGAAAGATGGCAGGATCTAGTCCAATTTACAGGTAGGCAATATGTTTTAGATACAATTTTTCATATCCATCAGTTACCTACAATGGAAAGGTGCAATATGCTCAAAGACTATGAATAGGACTAGAATCTGGTAACACACAGTAAAATATTATAGTTTTGTAATGAAACACAAAACTTCTCTCAACAGTTACCTCCACAATCAAGGATAATCCCACAGAAAGGTTATTTTCTTACCATTAAATAGGCTTAATCTCATTAGATTTGGCTTTACTACTTACATAAGTATAGCAAGAATGATAATATACCATAATAGGCCTTTTTAAGTCTGCTTTGCTGGAAATTTTCATAAGGTAACTCAGATAGGATTTTCAAAAACCTCTCAAGGCTAGGAAGATAGGCCAAGAACTTACTACCAGATTTTACCTGTAGTACCTCTAGATTCAGGTAAATTCTTCTCTTTTCAAGGTCCCCCAAATATCATAAGGTTCCTGGGCCTGCTAGAATGTGACCTTTCATATTCCCCAGTAAAGCTAGATTTCCCTAAGCCAGGTATTAGGCTAGGTTTTCTCAAGAGGGCTTTGTAGGCATAAGTTCCCTAAAATTAACCTTAGGTGCTATAAATGTTACGTCACATCTGATTCTATGCCCATCATTCTCAAATAAGATATTTTAGTCAAGGCCTTAGATATATAACTCATATTTCCATTTATATACTATTGATACAAATTGAAGGTTCCCACAACCTCCTCCTCAGTTCCCATCAATTTTCGAAAGTGGCTCACAGAAATCAGGGAACCATGTTATGCTTACCAGTTTATTAAAGGATGTAATAAAGGATACAGATGAATAGACAGATGATAAGATAGACAGGGCAAGGTCTGGCAGGGTCCTGAGTGCAGGAGCTAGGGTGTGTCACCCTCCCAGGGTGGATGTGTTCATCAACCTGGAAGCTCTCTGAACCCTGTATTAATGGGATTTTGTGGAGGCTTCTTATGTAGACTCAAATATTAATTCCATTTCTACACCCTCTCCCTCTATAAACGATGATAAATGGGGCTGAAAATTCCAAGATTCTAATCAAGCCTTGATCTTTCTGGTGACGAGCCCCTATCCAACAGACCTCCAGGAGCCCATGTAGAGTAAACTCAATAGAACAAAAGATACTCCTAGTGATCTTATCATTTAGAAATTTACAAGGGTTTCAGGAGCTCTGTGCCAGGAAGCGGGTGTGTATGTGTGTGTGCATGTGCATGTGTACACATATACACACACATTTGTTTTTTCTATTATCTCACAGCAAGCAACTTCAGAGTACCTTCTAAATAGGAAAGAAGGAATCAAGAAGATGTGAGTATGCTAAGAATTGAGTTCTTGGTGTTAGGAGAGATGAGTTTGTCATGAGGTGTATTACAGGTTTACTCTAACTTCTAATATGATATGTTAGGGAATGAAAGTCTATTGTTCTTCCTTCAAAAAAGTTTAATACTACAAAGTTCTGAACTCCTAAGATTCAATTTTGTGCTATTAAATTTTAAATATCTCTAACTGGAGTTTTCTGACGAACCTTTTAAGATTCAAATACATGGCAAAGATTAAGACATAAGAACCATGTAAATATATGAGCATAGTTTTCAGAAAGTTGAGAGCTGTAGTGAACTAAGGTGACCAGATTTTAACATTGGTAAAGCGGGACACCATTGACTGGGGTGGGGAGGGGGTTCTTGATTAAAAATTTGGTCTGTCTCCCGCTGTTCCCTAGCTTGTCGTGCATTCTTTCCAAAAATCGGGACTTTTTTAAAATGCCACGGGACGTGGGACAAATTGTTAAAAATCGGGACTGTCCCGCCAAAAGTGGGATGTCTGGTCACCTTACTGTAGTCTGTCATTTGGGGATTTTGGTTAAGTATTTACATTAAATCTACCCACAAAGACAGGACTATATGAAACCTAAACAAACTGAGTCTGAATCATTGAAGTGCTATTTGATAAAATCTTGCAACTTTGTTCAGAGTTAAAAACAAAGAGAGAGAATTTCCTGGCATCATGCCACAAAAACTTGATTTAGCATTTAAAAAATTTATCCCCACATCTCTATTATTTCTATCAACTATAAAGTATGTTTTTAAAATATAATGTTATTTTTTCAAGGTATTTTCCTAAAAACTTTTTAGTGCTCAAAAAATTTGTTAGGGAATGCTGGGGTAGCTCAGCAGTTGAGCACATTCCTCACAGTCTCGAGGTCAGGGGTTCAATTCACAGTCTTGACCCATGCAAACCCATATGCTGAGCAACTTGTAAGCTCTGGAATGCCAGTGAAGGTTCTTGCCGCCCATGTGGGAGGGCTCCAGTTTCATTCCCACCCCACACAGTCCTACATCCACCTGTGTGAAATGAAACTATGTCACAACTAATGATGTACAACTATGGAGACTGCTCTGGACCCTCCCCCTTCTCTCTCTCTCTCTCTCTCTCTCTCTCTCTCTCTCTCATCTTCTCCCAAATAAAAAAAAAATGTTAGTGTCAGTATGCCATGTGCGTTTTTCCATCCAATATCAGAATAGAGGCTGTGTACATATAGAGGTTACTGGTACCAAAATAATAATAATAATAAAGATATAAAGAAATATTTAATTTATCAGTGTGGTAGAAGATTTGGTTTTAATAAAGCTGAAACTATATCCTCTAGCAGAAATTTGTTTTTTACTGGTCAGTTACATGAAAAATATCATACCTAGTTTCTATACCAAATGTTGTTTTGACATTTTCAAAACAACACTAATAAAGAAAAATGTATCTAGAGCAGTGTTCACCAAAGTGAATACTGGCAAACATAAGTCTATAAAACCTTCTCCCAAGAGTCCCAGGATCACATAGGTTTAGATAACTCTGAACACTGCACTCTATATTCCTCTTAGAGCTTCACAATGCACTTCGCATATTAAATGTTCAGAGAAGTACTAAAAGCAGTGGTTTCCAACCTTTTTCCACTTGTGTACCCCTTTTAAGCCCATTTCTATAAATTGTACTCCTTGTTTTTAAAACAGATGTTTTTAAATACTGACACTTGTATGCAGTGCCTATCTTAATGTAAAATAGTGGAAATGAGGTAATAAGTTAGGAAAAAAAATTACTACACTAAAAGTAAATTACAAACCACAGATTTAATTTTACAATATTTATGAGATGGTTGAGTTATTTTTCACATGCCCCTGAATGTCCCCAACATGTACCTCTGAGGGTATGCATAGCACTGCTTGGGAACCAATGTCCTAAAGTATAGAAACTTTTTCATTGTGTTTAGCAAACTGTTTTCCAAGAGTATTTTTTCTTTTTCTTTTGTCATAACAACAATCATTATCCTGCTCAACCAGAGTTTGAAAAACATCGCTTTGGGAAGCACTAATCCAGAGAATGACCAGGGTGCTGTGATTCTAGGAAATGATGAAACTGGAACTGGGGAAAGAAGGTGGAGCTTGCACTCACAAAGATCTGCTTTTGAATCCCACTTTAGCCACACAGAACCCACATGACCTTTCCCGCCTGTAAACTATTTATGAAAATACTGATCTCATAACATTTTTGTAAAGATTAGCAATAGGTACACAAAATTTAATGTAGTGTCTGATTCATAGCTGGCAATAAAATGTTATGCCTATAATCTCTTTATTAGTATTGTTAACAACTTCATCAGGATAAAAGAAAGATGAAAGAAAGAAATACTCTGTGGAGAGTATTTCATATAGTAGAAGGAACAGACTATTATTAGTCTGTCCAGACGGCAGCAAAAGAATCAATGGGCAGAAGTCGTAAGAAAACATATCTCTGCCACTAGGCAAAAGTACTCTATGATTGAGCAGGCCGAGTGAAAAAGGTGCTTAATAAAACACTGAGTTCTGTAAATGGCAGAGGGCACCAAAGACCTCAGCTGCTGTTAGGTGGTTCTCTCCAGAGAGTCCTCACGCAGTCTCAAAGGAACTAATCCTCTCTCCCCCCACCCCCCACCCCCACTCCCGTCCCGACCGTGTTGTCTGGGATGGCTCTGCTAGCAGTCTCTGGATGCTGTACTATGAGTATGTCTTGTTGCTCCATTCTCTTCATTAAACTGTGAATTACCACAATTCGAATGTGCAGTCTTTTTCATGGAAGAACCCTAACTAATAAAACAACCATCTCTAATTTCGAATGTCTTTACGAGTTTGGGTTATGATTCTCAACCAGTTTGATTCTTTATCACTGGGACATTGCATTGAGTTGGACATATGATAGGGCACAGATGAGAGTACAAACATAAAGGTGAGGCCTAACATATGCTTAGCGTAAAGCTTGATATATTCTTGCTGGAATATGAACAAATTTGACCGTGAGTTTATGTGTGAGCACATATAGAACAATAAATTGTTTTTTTCACACAGCAGCACAAGAGGAAGTGGCATATTTAGTATGGATGCTTTTATGGACAAGGTTATACTGTAGCAGTGATTGGCTATACCCATCACTGGCTTGCTTCGTTAATTAAATCTGTTAACTGCTTCAAACATACCACCAAAGTTAAAATATCAGAAACAGTATCTTGAACTCAAAACATCAAGAATCTCTAGGCTTAGTGTTTAAGTCAGGGGAGTCTAACCTTTTGGCTTCCGTGGGCCACAATGGAAGAAGAATTGTCTTGGCCCACACATAATATACACTAACGATAGCTGATGAGCTTTAACAAAAAATAGCAAAACAATCTCATAATGTTTTAAGAAAGTTTACAAATTTCTGCTGGGTTTCATTCAAAGCTATCCTAGGCCACATGCAGCCCTCAGGCCAAAGGTTGGACAAGCTTGGTTTAAGCCTTGGATAATTATTACTGCTTACTGCTTAACATCTTAGAAATTAGGGTTAAAATGCAAATTTATTTGAAAGAAGTAACAGGCTAAATGAATAAGGCAGTAGTTCTCAAATTTAATGGTATGTAAGAAACACCTGAGAAGCTTGTTAAAAATATAGATTTCTTGTTAAAAAAAATATATACCAAAGATGCTTTTCCCCCTATTCAGATGTGTTCTAGGAATTGCACATTAAATAAGCTCTCCAGAGAATCCTGATACAGACCATACATATTAGGTATCTATTGTTGTGCAACAAATAACTCAAATTTAGCAACTTAAAGCAATACACGTCTATCATCTCCTACAGTTTCTGAGAGTCAAGAATTCTGAAGTGACTTAGCTGGATGTTACTACCCCAGCGTCTCATGAGGTTGTAGTTATGCTATTAGCAGAGGCTGTGATCAAGTCAAGGCTCAGCTAGGCTGGAGAATCTTCCAAGTTCTCTCACGTGGTTCTTGGCTAGAGGTTTCAATTCCCTAGCCATGAGGGATTCTCACAACCTGACAGCTATTTCCCCCAGAGTGAGTGATGAGAGAGAGAGACAGAGAGAGAGCCCAAGATGGACCCCTCAGTTTTTAATAAGCTAATTTTGAAAGGAATATATTGTGCTTTTGCCATATTCTATGGGTCACACACACCAGTTCTCATACAATGTGGGAGGGGAATAGATAGTGTGTGAATACCATGAAGTGGAGGGCCATCTTAGAGGCTGGCTATTACACTGCATTTTGAGTAATTCTGGCAAAATTGATCAGTTTATACTAAAAGTTGCTTCTTTCTTCAGAGTTAGATAAGAGAACAGATGGTACAGTAAGGAAATAGGAAAGAGGTCCTAACCAACCCAGCACCAGGGTGGCCTCTGCAGATGCAGGCTCCAGGCCCACCCAGCACCAGGCCGGCCGAGCAGAACACTGAGGGTCAAGTGCCACGCTTGATGTTGATGCCCAATATCTTGTCTGCTGATGGCCTGGGGCTCCTTTTGGGTTTTTTATTTTCCTGTCCTGAGTTTCTGGTCCTGGGGTCTGATCTTGCTGACCTGGACTTGCTGCCTCAATGTACAGAACTTCCATCACCTCTCTCTCCTGTTCTTGCTCCACATTTTCCCAGAACTGACCTCTCGAGACCTGACCTCTGTTCTGCCTCCCTGAGGTGCCTGCCATGGTCCTCCCTGTGCCTCATCTCACACACTCTGGCCTTGCTTGACACAATCTGTCTTGATATAGAATATCCACTGCTTTCCGCAGCCTCTCTTTCAGTGCAAAATTAAATGCAGTTGGTCTCTACCATTAAATACACTCATTCCCTTTATAGAAAAGATTTAAACATTTCATTGTCTATGTACTCTCTGTAGATTTGAAATAGTTTCTGTCCTGATTGTTTTATTATTCTATTCATCCTTTCATTCGTTTATTCCTCCACTCAGTGATTCTAACTGATACCACATGCCCAGCATATTTTCCCTGCTTGAAACCTTCCATCTCTGTTCACACATGCTGTTCCTCTGCATCCAAGTGGAGTCTATTTCCTCTCTCTTTGATTCTGGCTGGACTGTGACTTGCTCTGACCAAGAGAATGCAGCAAAAGTGGCACCCTGCCAGTTGCAGGCCTAGGCAGCTTTGGATTTTGCTCTCTTGAGGGCCCCAAGCCACTGGGTAAAAACATCCAACCCCCCTGTTGAAGCAAAAGAGGCAGCTTGAGGCACCAGACATGAGTCAAACTCCTTGGATCCTCCAGCCCCAGTCAAGCTGCCTAGCCAATATCACATGAAGCAGAGGTTGGTCCCCACCCAGCCCTGCCCACACTGCAGAACTGAAACAAAAAAGTGGCTTTGGCTTTTGTTGTTTGAAACCACTAAGTTTTGGAGTACTGTGCAATGCAGCTATAGATAATGTACATTAACAAACATGAAACTTCAAAACAATTATGAAACTTGTGAAGTAACATGAAAAGTATACCGAGGGCAGAAGAGACAACTTCTAGACCTATCACCTATTCTCATGAGTGAAAAGCATTGAATTTGATAAAAAAGAAGTTACCAGTTTCAGTAAAGCAGAAGACTCAGAGTCCAGTTTATAGGGAATTAAGGAGAAGTGATTGGAGAAAAAGTAAAAACATGCAAGTATACAACCACCATTCAGAAATTAGAGTAACAGAATGGGTTTTCAATATATATATATATTTTTTAATATTTATTTATTTATTTTTGACAGAGAGAGGGAGAGAGAGACAGAGACAGAGAGAGAACTGAACTGGGGGAGCTCCCAGTTCAGCATATGGTTCCGCACGGGCCGGGGCCGGGACTCGATCCCCAGTCCCCGGCGCTACAAAGTGAGCGCCCAACCCACTGAGCCATCCCGGCTTCCCCAGAATGGGTTTTCAACCCTGCCTATATCTTAGAATAGGCACTTAGAATTCACACTTTGGGCACTTTTGGAAGTACAGATTTCTGGGTCCTACCCTTTAAGACTCTGATTTAAATAATATTGGGTAGGGGCCGAGGGTAGTGTTCTGAGATGCTGCTACGGCTTAGAACCACCAACTGTGAATAAAAGTAAGCCTGTAGCTGAAAGGTCCAGCTGTGGCAAGTAAAGGTTTTGGAAGACTGGATATATTAAAAGTTTCAGGAAAAACAGCTGGTGAAAAGAGTAGGGCTTTAGATTTGGAGAAAAAATAATAATCAAAAGAACAGCAAAGTCGAGAGAGAAAAAGTACCAAACACACAGGATGTACTGTGTGGGTCTCTAAAGAACTTCCAAATGGTGCCTGAGATCTTAGGAATGAAAATATTACATGCATTTCAAATTATGGGGAAGAATGTAAGCCAAATGGGAACATGGAATCTTTGGAGGGGTGGAGGGTGGAGGTTTAAAAGGCACTTACTTGATTTTTTTTTCCCACAGTGAGAATTAGTTTTGATAATTGGAGAAAAATTAAGAAAGCATCTGGGAGAATTTTTAACTTTTAACAATCCTTATACATACCTATTAAATTTCAAAAAATATATTAAAATGTGTAAACCCAATTTTGTTGGGTCTAAGGTAAAGTAATATAATATTGAAATATGAATTTAAAGTCATAAAATTATTCATAGCCTTTGGCCTAATTCCACTTTAGGATTATACCTCAAGGAAATGACCAGAAAGAAAATAAGTAGTTTGTACAAACATGGTCATAGAAATGCTATTTATAATACTGGAAAGTTGGAAAAATCTCAAAAGTTCAACAATAGTGGTAAGGCTAAGTAAACTGCGGTGCATTATGAAGATGAAAACTATGTAACACCAATTGCTGTGGGGACTAGGTGGGAACACGGAAATGTTAAATGAAGTTAAATGAAAAGACAACAAAATCCCTATGCAGAAATGGCAACTTTGCAAAATAGATATATATGAATTAGCAAGGATCAGAGAATAGGAGAGTGTAAACAGTTATAATTTAATGTCCTTTCTCTGTAAAATTGGTTAAAGCCTGGGTTTTTTAATAGGGAGAGCAGAATGTAGGACTTACCTGTAGCAGAATTAACTATCTGCTGTGCTTCTTTTAACTTCCTGTGCCTGAATATCCCAGTGTTCTCCTACTGCAGCAAGGAGGCTTAACACCCACAAAAATAACTGCTCATATAAGCATTGGGGACAGTAGTTTTGAATCAGTAACATCAAGTCAGTGTTTTGTGAAAATGGTGCAGCAAAGAATATATCAGAAAATATAACAATTGCAGAGTAATACAAGACATTCTTTTCCTTTTCGTGCCAACCAAGTGATGGTATACATTTATGTGGTTACTTTCATTATAAATGAAGAAAAGATCAATCAGAACAGTATATTTAAATTCTTTAAAAATATGAATTATCTCAAACATTAACATGTGAAAAGGTAATACAATAAACACCCATGAACTCAACACCCAGATTTAGCCAATGTGATTATCAGTAAATCCTTTTTGTATCCCTCCCAATCCAATTCATCCCCCTTTCTCCTCAAAAGTCAAAATATTTGGATCTTGGTGTGTGTTCTAACCTTGAGTTTCAAAATATTTTTACCACATAAGTATAATTCTATAAATAATATAGAATGTCATTTCACTTATTTAAGAATTGAAATAGCATCATAATATATACACTATATACACCTTCCTGCAACTTTTCATTTAGCATCACTTTTGAAATATATTCATGTTAATATGTTAGCTGTAATTTTGTTTTAATGACTACATAGTATTTTAAAAATTATTAATTTTATTATAAAGTGCTTTTTAAATATAGAAAAAATAATCTAATACACACTCATGTACTCAAGAGCAAATTTCATCATATATTAGCACTGTGCTATAATGCATATTGATGCAGATTTTTATTTATAAAATTTTAAATTTCATGCACACATCTCTCAAATCTATCTCTTCTCCACTACCACTACTTAGTTAAGACTTTAATGGACTCACTGCAATAGTCTACTAAATGACCTCCATGCCTCCAGTTTCTCAATATCAAAATGTATGCCACCAGTGATTTTTCTAGAACATAAATCTAATCATTTCATCCCCTTATTGCCTAGAGGAAAAAGAAATTTTTTCCAAAGCATAACATTCACAATCCTTCATGAGTTGGCTTCAAATTACTTTCTGATATTACCCAAAGCAACTCTGCCCACTTCAATATGCATAACCCTTGTGGTCTAGCCACACAAAGCTATTTATCATAGCCTGAACCTAATGCATTCTTTTCAACTTTTAAAAATTATAGTGCATTGTGTGCTCACCACCCAGAATCAGTTCTCCTTCTATTGCCATCTTCAAATCTTTAAAAAAAAGCAAAATCTACAGATATATATTGTAGCCCCTTGGAACTCTTTCCCTGATCTTAATACACACCCATCTTTCCTAGAAGTATCATGAATTTAGTGATAATCCCTATGAATATTTTAATGTTTTCTACATATTTGTGACCCATAAACAATAGTTATGTTTCTAATGTTTTTAAATTTTAGAGAAATGACATACATCTTTTTCTATATGTGATTTTTTTAATTAACATTTCTAAAGTTTAACCATGCTGACAGATGGTACCCAGTTGACAGATAGTGTTAATTCATTCATTTTCATTGCTGTATAGTTTTTCTATCAAATAACTCTACTACATATGTTGGGGAGATCTGGGTTGTTTCCAGTTCTAACTATCATAAATACTACTTCAGCTAACTGTTGAACAACATGGGGGTTAGGGGTATAGACCCCCTCACGTAGCCAAAATCTGTGTATAACTTTTTACTCCCCAGAAAGTTAACTATAGTCACCCCTCAGTATTCAAGGGGAATTGGTTCTAGGAGCTCCCTGCCACCCCCACAAATACGAAAATCTGCAGATGCTCATATCCTTTATATAAAATGGTATAGAACAATGCATACAGTCAGCCCTTCATACCCATGAATGCAAAACCTGGGGATACAGAGGGCCAACTGTTTATTTATTGGAAAAAATCACATATTGGTAGACCCATGCAGTTCAAGCATGTTGATTAAGTTCAACTGTATGACCAACCTTGTACCAGAGACATGGAGGGGGGCCACCCAAATCCTCCTTCAAGGAAGGGCAATAAGTTAGTTGCTGAGAGTGCTACACAGTAGTCCACCTCTATCCCTGGTTTCACTTTCTGCACTTCCACTTACCTGCAGTTAACTGTGGTCCAAAACTATTAAATAGAAAATTACAGGAATAAATTCATAAGGCCATTCTCAGCATGATAAAATCTTGAGCTGTCTCGCTTGGTCCTGCCTGGATGTGAATCATCCCTTTGTCCAGCCTCTCCATGCTGTATATGTTCCCTTCTCATTAGTCACTTGGTCGCCAGCTGGATTATCAGATTGGCTGCTGTGGTATCACAGTGTTTGTGTTCAAGTCACCTTATTTTACATAATAATGACCCCAAGGCTGAAGAGGAGTGATGCTGGTAACTCAAATATGCCAAAAAGACACTGCAAAGTGCTTCCTTTAAGTGAAAAGGTATGTATGGGATATATATAGGGAAAAAAAGGTTATTTATACGGTTTGGCACTGTCCATGGTTTCAGGTATCCACTGGGGATCTGGAATGTATCCCCAGCAGATAAGGAGGAACTGCTAGACACATACAACCATCATTCAGCCTTCAACCCCTTTAGGAAATTGCTTCAACTTCATCCAAGGTCATAGCCTTCCTAGAACAACCCATATCCAAATGACTGGATGAATGAATAAACACCTGGCCCACTGCAGTAGTAACTCAGCTACAGAGCTTCCATGAAGGCAGGGATGTCAGGGCCCCCACCATGGCTTGATGCCTCCCTCTCCCCACTCCTGTTCCCTTGATCCCAAGGGTACATCTTTGAAAACAACCCACATATTAAACTCTGCCAACATTAACAGATTAAAGAAGAAAAATGTAATTATCTGAATACATGCTACAAGCTACTCTGCAGGAGAGCGCAGCTCCACAGAGAAGCACAGAATCACAATATGTGAGTGAAGTAACCATGCTGGACATCCAACCTGGTCAAGTCCCAAGTGAGAACTACCCAACTAAGCCCAGTCAACTTACAGAGACATGACAGATAATAACAAATTGTTGTTTTAAGTCACGAGTTTTGGGTAGATTATTACAGAGTAGTAAATATATGAGGACCACAGGACAAGAAGATAACTTCCTTAATATAATGTACTCATATAGCCACCAAAAGCTATGACAAATAGCCTAAGAATAAATCTGTAGAATCATTTTCAGGAATCTCCAGAGTAAGATTAATAGACATTATGACTTCTTCTAATCAATATTGTTTTGGAGGCCTTGGTTATAAAACCTGTGATAGGTCTTATAATGCCCCCAACACCCCAAAATATGTTCATTGGTTAATCTCCGAAACCTGTGAATATGTGAGGTTATGTTGCAAAGGAGATTTAAGGTTGCAGATGGCACAATGGTTGCTAATTATCCAACCTAAGAATAAGATTATTCTGGAATATTTTAGTGGGCCCAATAAAATCACAGGGTCCTTAAAAGTGGAAGAAGGAAGAAGTCAAAAGTCAAAAATATGTTAAGTGAAACAGGATCTGTCTTTAAGAAAACATGTCTCGCTCTGTATTGTGAGAAGAATTCTACCCATTGTTCTCACTCGAAAACGGAGAAAGTATTACACACTTATGAATGTGAGCAACTTCTAGAAGCTGGGAAGGGCAAAGGAATGGATTATTTCCTAGAGCCTCCAGAAGAAATGTAGCCCTGTGGACACCCTGGCTTTAGTCCAGTGAGACTCATTTCAGACTTCTGACTTCCAGCATGTTAAGATAATACATCTGTGTTGTATTAAGTTATGAAGTTTGTGGGAATTTGTTACACTAGCCATAGAAACCTAATACACAACCATATATATATAAAATAAGGAATAGGGGATGCCAGGTTGGCTCAGAGGGTTGAGTGATTGTCTTGTAGCCCCAGGGTCCAAGGACCAAATCCTGGCCCCAGCCCATGTGGACCAATATGCTGAACTGGGATGTGCTCCCAGTTTGGTTCTCACTGGAGTGAGCTTCCCATGTGGAAGGCCCCTGGCTCACGTGGGCATGCCTCCCATGAAGAAGGCCCATGGCCAATGCCTGCCTTGCACAGCCCCATGCCCACCTGTGAAATAAAACTACATAGAAAACTAATAACGTGCAACTATGGAGACTGCTCTGGGCCCTCCCCCTTCTGTCTCTCTCTGTCTCTGTCTCTCTCTGTTAAAAAAAAATCTTTAAAATAAGGAATATATGAATAGGAAAGTAAAGATAAAATGTGTACTTGGGGATGTATACACTGTTTGCTCTTCTTAAAAACATATTTTTTAGAAATGCAATTATTGTTTCACATTCTAGAATCCAATCTATTATGTTAAACTCACCCAAATTTTCTGCATCTGGTAAAATGAATACAGGAATGGGTGCTACTGAAAAAGGAAGATCTGAAAACCCATTTAGTATTTATCTTAGAATTTGCTTTAAAATCTGCAAAATCATTTCAAACAAAAAAATGAAACCATATCCTGAAGATCTGCATCAAGATATTCTGGAAATCTGTATATTTCTGTTTCTAATTTCTGAAAAATTGTTAATAATAATCCACTCAAACTGAAGCCAATTACTAGGAGCACCACATTATATTCATATTTTTGCCCTCGATGTGTCATGAATCAATGAATGAATGGATTTTCTTGAAGCACAGATGGTGTTTGTGGCAGCCATGAGACTGCGCCTCTTAGATCTCTGAGCATAATATTGATGCGTGACTCTAGCCCGGCTGCAGTACTATGAATCTACCACACATTCCACAAGCTGCTCCCAGCCAAAGACTGAGTGTGACAGGAAGATTCAGGCAGACCCATTTTTGTGAGACAGAAAACAACTCTGACAGTTAATGTTTGCTTGAGGACTTGCCATTGGTCTAGGGGCCTAGTGAAAACATCTTTAGACTGCATGGCACTCTACAGGGCTTTCTATTGAGACTTCTTTTCTTTCTCCTCCCCTTCACAATCTATCAACAATCCCTTTTCGTCTTCATAGGTGTTTTCCCCCCAAAATCTCTTGCATATCTAATCCTATCTTGCTATCTCCTTCTTGGAGAATCTTAAGTAACACAGTGGATAAATGTCTGAGTTTCAAAGGGTTCCCCAGATAGAATATTGAGAATGAAGAGAGAAATAATTATGTGTTTAAAAATTTAGAAATAAAGATTCTTAAAAAATGATATTAAAGATGCACATTTATTAAAATCTTCAAGACACATTAAGTAAAAACTCAGTTTACAAAACAATTATTTATAGCGGGATCTCCTTTTTGTAAATTTTTGTAAATAAGCATAGAAAAGGTATAACAATGTATACACCAAGATTTTCAAAGTAACATCTCTAGGCAGTATTTAAAGTTTTTTGTTTCAGTTTATCTGCAGTTTCAAATTTGTCTACAATGAATACGTGTTGCTTTTATAACGCTTAAGACAGTTTTTCTTTTAAGCTTTAGAGAAATACTGAAGTACTTAATTAAGCATGCTACTCTTAGGTACTGTCCAAAAGGAAATTAGATTTTTATCAACATCAATTTTGTGCACCTCCTCAACTCTCCTCAGCTGCCTCTCTTTCTGAAGGCGCTGCCCATAGCCCAGACCACCCACTGCGGCTGCCTTTGCAGAGCTCAGTGGTTTGCTCCTATCAGTGGGTGGTGGTTGAACCTATTGGTACTGAGCTGCCTTTCATTTCTAGGCATGGTTGAAATACCCCACTACAGGTCAAAACTCTGGCTTCCTGAAAAGCTGGATGACGCAGCCTGGTAGTGTGAGCTCCCCATGGGGTGAGACGTGACTTTTGAGAAATGAGAAATGGGAAGGAGCCAGGCAGACACATGCTTCCTTCTTTCTCCATTCCTGTGACTTCGCTGAGCATGGTGTTTTCTTGACGAACACGTGCCAAGTGACCTACTGTCATTAAGCGGTGCCAGTGCAGCCAGGCATCACTTCACAGAGCTTCACACCTTTTCTTACCTCATTTCCTCCCTTTTCTCACTCTTACCACTTGTAAAATAAGGATACTTGGCTATATTGATGTAATGTAAAATACTAAAAATAGTCATGAACATGCGCTACTCAGATCCCCTTTCAAGTCCTTGCTAACTAGATACAAGGAGCAGACTTAGCTGACAGCCCTCCCTTGACAGTACCTTCAGGATTCACCATAACTTTTGAGACCAGGTCAGACACTTTTCAAGATGGCCCTCAGCCTATGACGGACTGTGACAATGATAACATTATTCTTGGCTGGCTCTTCCCTGATGACTGAGCAAGGCTCTAGTACTAGGGTCGAGCCATTTCCGTCCAGCATACACTTCCTCTAACAACCCTTGCTCCCCGTTCCCCATTGGGCTGGCAGAGATTCCAGGCTGACGCGCCTCTGCCCATCCGCCTTTTCCCTTTTCTTTCATAGGCATTCCTCTCCTATATCTTTGACACCCCTCACTCCCTCTCAGTGTCTATTTCCCCAAGAGCCCAGATGACACAGCTGATACCAGAAGTAGTCCAAGAAAGCAGGCAGGCCGTACCATGGGGTTTGGAGACTAGATCACTCCCCACCTAACTATCAATAAGAACCCCATTCTGAGTTATGGGTAGAGCACTGAGAGTCACTAGCAAAAGGTGAGAGTACTGTTTCTAAAATTTTTCACTGATGATGAGTTAGGACAATGGAAAGTGGAAAGGAATGCACTAGCTAATGCAATGAGTTAGCCATTTCAAATGTAAAGGAACTGAAATAAGGATAATGGAATTGGGGAATTGTTATGAAGTTTGTCACCCTACAGACTGATAATGAAAAGCTGCGTTTAACTAACATTGTTTATTGACACTAAGGTCCCTCTCTCAGGACAAGAGAATTTAATATTTAAACTAGGACCCTAGGGGATGTTGGAACTTGCAGCTAGGGTGACACCTAGAAACCTGGAAAAAGCAATGGCCTTCATGGAGCCTGAATTGAAATGCTTGAACTGTCATGGTATATAGAAGAGGAAGGGAGTAAAAGACTCAGGGAAGTGGAAATGCTGGAATGGACCATGTTTCCCAGGAAGGCCCAAAGGATATACCATTCACCAGGGGTGTTAGAAATGTGCTGGTGACTGGAGCTCCACCATCCCTACGAAGTTCGGCATGGCTCTCCTCTGCAGACCAGGATTAAAGGCAGGAGAAGTGATCACAGAATTTGGCTCCCAAGAGCTGTGGGGATGAGAAGGCCCTGGAGTATGAGAGGCCAATGGTAGCATTTCAATATCAGAAGCCAGAGGGTCACAGCGCTCACAGTCAGAGGATAATTAATAGAACACAGAATACCTAGGGACAAAATAGCTGAGCAGCCAAAAGAAACTGCCTAATACTATACATAATCAAAATAGAATGAATAAAGGGGAGGTTGAGGCTAGCTGCCTCCCCCTGACCCCCATTCTTTCACCCAGTTTCTGGACCTGAATCAGTTTTCAAACCTAGTGCCCATGGACTGAAGAAATGACTGGGTCCCGGTATGAAGAACGCTAAAATACATAGTGACTTCACCGGTGCTTCCCAAAAGGAATCTAGGTCATGAACTCAAGTGACTGTTCACTGGGGAAAGGGAAAAACACAAGACATTTCAAGTACTATTGAAGACAGGGTCCAAGTTCACACTGATACCTAGAAACATCACACAGAAACATCATCATGGGCTCAGAATGAGAGTGAGGTCATACAAGGGCCAGGTAATAAATGGAGACTTGGTCAAAGTCAGGGTCCAGTGGGTCCGTGAATTCACCTGGTACTCATTTCCCTGAATATAACTGAGGTTGACATATGTTGGAATAACCCACACATTGGGCCTGATGGCGAGAGCTGTCATAGTGGGGAAGGTCAAGTGAAAGGCTGTGAAACTGTACCCCTCCCACCTAGATAGTGAATCAAAAACAACATAACCCCAGAGGGGGATGGCAGGGATTAATGCCACTCTTAAGGATGCAGGCATGGTGGTCCATGGAATATCTGTTTAATTTGCTGGTCTGGTTCATGCAGAAACCAGACGGATCCTGGAGACTAATGCTAGCTCAACCAAGAAATAGCCCTGATCACAGCTGCCCAGCCAGATGTAGTTTCTTTGCTAGAGCAGATAATATGGTCTCTGGTACATAGTATATAGTCATTGATTTGGCAAATGTGTACTTTTCTATCCCAGTCAGGAAAGAAGATCAGAAACTGTTTGCTCCAGGGTCATTTTAACTCTTCCACCATCTGTCATGATTTAACCTGAAGACATCTGGACCATCTGGGCATACTGCAAAACATCATATTGATTCATTAACTGATGACATCATGCTGATCCGGCAGCATGAGTAAAAGGGTGCTGGCATGCTGGAGACCTTGGTAAGACAAGCACTCCAGAGGGAGGGAGATAAACGCTATAAAAATTCAATTACTGGCCAACTCAGTAAAGTTTCTGCACAACCCATGATCAAGTGCATGCCTGAACATTCCCTTCAAAGTAAAGGACAAATTGCTGCATCATGCATCCACTACCCCAATGAATGAAGCACGATGACTGCCAAGTCTCCTTGGGTTTTGGAGGCAACATATCCCTCACCGAGGAAAACTGCTCCAGCCCATGTGGAAGGTACCGGCTTTGAGAAGGGATCAGAGCAGAGAATGGCTATGCAACAAGTTCTGGCTGCAGAACAACAGGCAAGCCCTGCTGATTGAAACAAAAATCCCAGCACTCTGTGGTATCTGAGCTGTCAGTGGCAGAAACAGATATGGTACAAAGTTTATAGCAAATCCCAGTGGAAGAAACACTGGGGTTATAGTGCAAGGTCACACTATCCACAGCATAGGATTATATACCTTTTTGTAAAACAGCTCCTAGCATGTGGCGGGTCCTGATAGAGTTGGAACGCTTGACTTTGGGATATCAAGGGCCCAGGAGTCTGGAACTGCCCATCATGAGCTGGGAAAGTCATAAAGTAAGATGGGCCCAGTAGCAACCCATCAGAAGATGGACATGGTACATCTAAGCATATGTAGGAAGCAACGACGCAGCTAGGGGCATGAGCAGTGGGTCCAGAACCCCATGGCGTTGATCATGCCTCTTCATGGTATCCACCACATAGCACTGTTCCTCTTCAGCTCAAATGACCATATTGGCCTCCCATTCAGCCAGCCGAAGGAAGAGGAAAAACTGCTAGCCTGATTTATGGACAGGTTGATTCAGTATGTGGGTGAAAACCAAAAGTGGATGCTGTTGCATTATAGCTTTATTCGGGGTGCTGCTGGTGCTGGAGATACTGTGTGAAAGTCTTTTCACAGGCTGTGAAAAATGGTAATGTGACACTGTGTGAAAGACAAACCTTCCCAACAAACCTTCCCAACGGGCAGAGTTTTGGGAGGTGCACCTGGTCATCCACTTTGTGCAAAAGGGAAAGTGGCCTAAAGTCAAAATGTACATGGACTCATGGACAGTGGTGAATGACCAGGGTCCTGGGAGGAGAAAAATTAAAATTTTCTTTTGTAGACAAGGTCTGGGGAAGAGACATGCAGATGGACATATGAGAGTAGGCACAAGGGGTGAAGATTTTTCTATTGTATATTAATGTTCACTGAAAACACCTATATGGCATTGGCACCAAATAACCAAGTGGCCAAAATAACCTGACCAACTAACATTCACTGGCATGATAGGCAAATAAATGACATAACAACAGTTGAAAAAAAACACCGACTCCCACTTATGAAGATCTACCTAGTGATTGCCTGCTTTGAATGTCTGACTTGCCAGAAACAAGCAACACTGAATCTGTAGTGGGGCACTATTTTTTAAGGATAACCAGTTACTTGGTAGAAAAGGGTTTACATAAGAATGGTCTTTTTATCCTGGAAGAGCCAATAATTTTCCTTATAGGAACAGACACTTAATGTAGGTATAGGTTTGCCTTTTCTGCAGGCAGAGCCTTAGCCAGTACTACCATCAGGCTATTTACAGAACACCTGGTCTACAGATATGAAACAAGTTAGTACAAGCACTCCTCACTTCACAACCAAGTTCTAGTCCTATGACTAGGTTGTTAAGTGAATTGGTCAATAAGCAAGGAGCTGAAAGGCAGATATCTTGTGGTGTGTTGTGGTGCCACAGGGTATATATTTTTCAGAAGATACCATGTGACAGCACAGTTACAAACAAAATATGTAGTCTCACGTGACTGCAAACACTTCAGGTAGAGCAAGAGGTATCCAAACTTTTGGCTTTCCTGAGCCACATTGGAAGAATTGTCTTGGGCCACACATTATATACACTAATACTAACAATAATGATGAGCTAAAAAACAAACAAACAAAAAAAAATCACAAAAGACTCTCATAGTATTTTAAGAAAGTTTACAAATTTATGTTGGGCTGCATCCAAAGCCTTCCTGAGCCATCGGTTGGACAAGCTTGCTCTAGAAGCTGTTGGCTAAACGGTGTTGGCATGGTATGCTGAAGGTATAAGTAAGCACCAGTTCCCAGGCAGCACCCTGCAAGGATAGGGGCACTATCCTCCAGGACATGTATAAGTGTTGAATTATATGCACCTTTACATGGCACTGTGCACCTCAAGAGGAAGAAAAATGGGTCCAGGAACCAAGAGGTGGAAGCAGGAGTGGCGTCATTTATGTGATCTACTGGGGGTCCCCACAGCTTTAGATTCTGCAGGGTTAGAGGTCCTGGTCCCTCAAGTGGGTGCATTCTTGCTAGGGGATAGCAAAGATGCCATTGAACTACAAGCTACAGCTGCCACTTGGACACTTTGGGCTGTGTGGCCAGGAACCAGCAGGCAAGAAAAGGAATCAGCGTCCTGTCCGGGGTAAGGGGTAAGTGACCCTGTCCAGCAGGTGGAGGTAGGGCTGCCGTTACATGACAGGAGCAGGGAGGAATGGACATGGAACTCAGGTGACTCCCTGGGTGCCTCCTGGTAGCTCTTTCCTAATTGTGGCAAATATAGCGATATAGTAATAGAGGCAATACACAGGTACGGTTACCAGTTCAGACCCCTCAAGAGTGATAGTTTGGGAACCACCACCAGATAAGCCACCGAGGCCAGGAGAGTGATGGACGTTAGAACGGATGATGGAGGGGAGAGGAGGAGTATCAGTTGTGGCCCCAAGACCAACTGTAGCATGGAAGCTTTAGTTCATCCCTCTAAACTCCCTCTTCAATATGGCACACGGGTAAACTGCGACAGCTATGGAGATGCGTCAACCAGATCCTCCTTCAAGAAAGGACTCATCCCTCAGCTGCAAGGAATGTGGTTAGCCGACAGTCCCCAGCCATTTGTGTCTTCAGACTCACCTTCAGGTTTTCATCCTACGGTTTTCTCAAAGTGGTCCCCAATCAATGACTGTGCAAGACCTAACCATTTCCATTCAATGGAGGTGCACTTTCTTTAAGAAACCATCTTTCCTCGGAAGCCCTTTTTCTTTAACAGGTATTGTAACCCCACCCCAATAAAGTTTTGCATTCCTGACTTCTTTTCAGTGTCTGTTTCTGGGAGAATTTAACCAGAACAGATGTCTATTAGGCCCTTGAACTCAAGTTGTTCCTTGCTCCCAATCCTAAAATATGTGAACTAACTAATCAGAAAGATTTTCTTGCATAAAATTAAAGACTTAATTCCTTTCATACCTACATTATATAATTATTGAGAATAAAATGAACATGTGTAGGTAAATGCCATGTTATTTGAAAATCGCTATGTAAACTATTATAGTTGTTTATTAAAAGACCTCAGAAAAGCATTTCCCAGATTACCTAATAATCCACAATAGTTAAAAACAAAAAACAAAAACAAAAAATAAACAAACAAAAACTAAGATAATAGTTTTCAAGCCCTTTCAAAGCTAGTATGGTCTGTGTTTTTATGTAGCTTCATTTATTGCCAGGGAGTAATTTACACACTTAGAGATCCTGCTGAAGAATCAGATACAGACCTAAATAAAGAATTGTAGAGTACTACAGTAGTCTGACATGGAAAATTTAGTTTGTTTCTTTTCATTTCTAGGATAACAGTTACTAAGAGGAAACAAGAAACATTGCAACAACCCTTTTGATAAAACACAGTGGCTACAGTATAGGAGGGAAAATATTTAACAACTGTGTGACCACAAATGAATTTTCTTTAGCACTATTGTAATAAGACAATTCTATAGCTGTGGATAAACACTGCAATTTTAATTCACATGTAAATTAAAAATATTTCCTATAGGGGAAGCAGGATGGTTCAGTGTGTTGAGTGCTCACTTTGCAGCACCGGGGACTGAAGATCAAATCCTGGCCCTGGCCCGTGTGGACCCACTTGCTGAACTGGGGTGTACCTCCCATGCGGGAGGCCCCCAGCTTGGTTCTTGCCCCCAGGTTCAGCCCCTGGATTGAGAGGGCACGCCTCCATGTGGGAAGCCCCCAGCCAATTCCCAGCCTTCGAGGCCCCTGCCCACCTGTATGGAAAGAAACCATGTTGATAACCGATGATGTACAACGATGGAGACTGCTCTGAGCCCTCCCCCTTCTCTCTGTCTCTGTCTTTCTCTGTCTCTGTCAAAAACAATAAAATAAATGTTTAAAAAAATATTTCCTATAAACATGTTCTTTTAGAATTCATTCTTAGTATTCATACTCATCTATAATGTATTACAAGAAGAGACTTAGTGATCATGTCATCACTTTTCCTCAGAAAAACTTTTTGGAGAACTCTTTAGCAGAAAAATATGGAAAATTTTTCCATAATGTGCTACTGTTTGTTCAGATGGTAATACGATTTTGTGATGTGTTTTTCTTTCTTCCTGCCTCTTCAAAAGGTATATCTCTGAGTTACACTTGAGAGTTGACACAAGTTCAGTTATAAGCTTTGAAAATCTGTGACTCCATATAAAAACAAAACAAAAAAACAACAACTGTACAAAATGTTTAAAAACCATCTCTTTTCACTTTTGGCTCATCCTGACCAAAGGATTTTGTTTGTTTGTTTGTTTGTTTGTTTGTTTTTCAAAGCAGATAAAATATCCTGCTGAGTAACAGGGTTAAAAGTTTTGGCTATTTAGGCAGATGTCAGGACAACATTGAGGTTAAAAGTGTAGCTGACAATGCAGGGTTAATACAAATGGTTTTGTATATATTTTAGAAACATGGATTTCCATACTTTAATGTGGATACAGAATACCTGCAATATGATTTGGAAACTAATGAAAAGAGAATGCCAGTAATATACACTGGATTATAAAATCACTAGGTAATTTTAAGAATGTGTTTCATCATAGTTCAGTATCAGCACAATTCTCCAGATTTACATGTTGTTGTTGTATTTTGCCACGTGCATTCTAGGAACTCTGATAATTGAATACAACTTCAAAAGGATTCTTGCCAGTGACCTCAAAATGAGTTTCACAGAACAGTACACAATGATGAAACGTGAAGCAGGGAAAAACACTGATGAACTTAAATGTAAACATTCATTCTATTAGAACATGAATGAAACTTAATTTTCTTTTGGATTTCTACTGTATTGTCTCCAGACATTATTCTTTCATACCTTAAACTGTGTCTCAAGGGTGTTAGGGTAGAACCCAACCGTCTGGGGGATCCCAATAAAGTTTAACACATGATTTGTGTAATGTTACGGAGTACTGTACTTCTTTTCGAACAGAAGACTTCTCCATCCCGACTCCCCCTGGTGACTGGAGGGAAACTTACATTTGAGGGCCCCTTTGAATGACTGGAGTTCGAAAAGTCTCAGTTCTGCAGCCTTTGTTCTTTTTTTCCCCGGGGTTCGGAGGCCACGTGTCCCACAAAGCACACCTGCCACCCTCACACTGCGGACCCAGCAGCCTTAGAGTCGCTGGTTCCAGGATGCGGGAGCAAGAGGTTGCACAGACAGAAAAAAAGAGGTGGGCGGTCCGATGCTCGCGGGAGGGGCGGGAGGACGCCGAGAGGCGGGGCCAGAGCTCGTGGGCGGGCTGTGCGCGCTGCCGCCGCCGCCGTCGCGTCACCAGCGTGCGGCACGTGCCCATGTTTACGTCCCTCGTGGAGCCGCCGACGTCAGCAGCAGAATGGTAACATTGTGGCGATCCTGAAGCTCCGAGTTTAGAGACGCGTGCATCAGTTAGGCCGGCTCCGGGCCGTCAGAAAGAGGAGGAAAGGACGGAGAGCTCAGCCTGGGTGAACCGCGGAGAGACACACACGGCCGGCCCCGATCGCCTACCGGCCTGCCAGGCCCCGCGGGACCCGCGCCTCACCTTTAGAGCACCACAGTCGCAGCACCGCGGCCTCGCGAGGGGGCCGACCGGGCGGGCGCCAGGCGCTGCCGCAGCGCCGGGCTTGTAAACAGATCCGGACGCACGTGACCATGTGAACTACCTGCTCCAGGGACGCGTATTGTCTTTCCCGCGAGCCGCGCCACAAAGGAGCGCGGCAGGTCCGAGTGCGAAGAGACTGACTGCTGAACCAAGAGAACCGGGCTGGACGCTAAGATGGCTGAAGTCTCCCGGCGAGGGTAAGCGGGGGGCGCGGCGCAGCCAGCCGGTGAGTCCTCGGGAGGGCAGGGCCAGCGTTGCCTCCCCTGCGGCCTGGAGCCGGAGCCACCATGTCGTTTGCGCTGGAGGAGACTCTTGAGTCGGACTGGGTGGCTGTGCGGCCCCATGTGTTCGACGAGCGCGAGAAGCACAAGTTCGTCTTTATTGTGGCCTGGAATGAGATTGAAGGCAAGTTTGCCATAACCTGCCACAACCGGACGGCGCAGAGGCAAAGGAGTGGCTCCCGGGAGCAGGCTGGGGCGCGAGGGGCCACCGAGTCCAGCGCAGCCACGTCCGATGGGACCCGCGGGCCAAGCAGTCCGGCGGGCAAGGGGCGGCCCGAGGCCACTGCCTCTGTGACTCAGGGCAGGAGCCCCGGGCCCCGGAGGAGCCCGGCCTGGGTGGAGGGCGGCTCACCACGGAGCGCGCGCAGCCATCGTGGAGACTCGCTGCTGCGGAGTTCAGTCGGCAGAGGGCCAGAGAGCCCTCTCAGGAGCCCTGTGCGGGCCAAGTCCAGCCCAGTCCGGAGGGGATCTGAAGGCAGAGATGTGCCGGGAGCCGCGGATGTGCCGGGAGCCGCCGATGTGGCGGGGGCCGCCGCTGCGGCAAACCCGCCGGCGTCTAGGGAGGCCTCGGTGTCGTCGGTGCGGGTAGTGAGCGCCTGCGGGGTGGTCTCCGAGGAAATCGAGGTGTTGGAAGTGGTGAAAGAGGATGAGACGACCCCGGCGTCCCTGGTACTCTCGGACGCGGAGCAACAGCCACCCGCTGCTGAGCTGGATTCCGCGACTGAGGAGTGCAGCTGGGCCGGGCTCTTCTCCTTCCAGGATCTGCGTGCTGTGCACCAGCAGCTGTGCTCCGTGAACTCGCAGCTGGAGCCATGCCTGCCCGTGTTCCCCGAGGAGCCCTCGGGCATGTGGACTGTCCTGTTCGGGGGCGCACCAGAGATGACCGAGCAGGAGATCGACACACTGTGTTACCAGCTCCAGGTCTACCTGGGCCACGGCCTGGACACCTGCGGCTGGAAGATACTCTCCCAGGTACTGTTCACTGAGACTGACGATCCTGAGGAGTATTATGAAAGCCTTAGCGAGCTGCGGCAGAAGGGCTACGAGGAAGTGCTTCATAGGGCCAGAAAGCGCATCCAGGAGGTAAGATCCCAGTCTGGGCTCCAGGGATCGCTTTTGGTTACTCATTCCCAAGGACTGGATCCTAGGTCTGGGCTGTGCACATTTGGGACACTTATTTTACCAGACAAGGGAAAAGGAAGACAATGAGTTCCTATGATCTATCTCCGTCTTCATTCCTTTCAATAGTAGGAAAACCTTGGCTTTCCTTAATTGGTCCTCTGAAAAACCTAAGTCTTTAGATTTCTTCTCCCCAGTTATCAAATAGGTTCTCTATAATAGGTGTTCTGTTTACATCTCAGTACTGCCAAGATTAAAGACACTATGAAAAAAGATAGCCCATAAACATAAGCTCAGTGAACTTTTCTCTTTGACCCTAAAGCTGTTTCCATCAATAACTGCCCAGGTATTATTAACCCTGGTGTCATTTCTTGGTGTCATGCACATTTAGTCAAAATCATTTATCTTATGGAGCAAAGTTGGTTGGTGTGTTTTTTACCTCCATGTCATGTAGCAACTTAAGCAAATTTTAAATTCATTTTCCTCCAAATGAGTGGCCTGTCCAAATGAAAAAGGAAGTGACAGTGGGATGCCAATATATTTTTAAAGGTTTTATACACACCTTAGGGAAATCTCAAGTCTTTATAGACAGCTCATGTTTCACCTCTGTTTAAGGGAGAAAAAAAGTCCTAGGCAGGAATGTTTAAGTATACTTTCATAATTAAGAATAAAAGTGCAAAAGCCCATTCAAACTTATCTGATCCTTAAAATAACAGAAAATGTGGAGGGAAAGTCTGAATGGGTATACATGGGCTCTACAGTGTAAGATATGTATAATTTGATGTCATAACTACTTAAAAGCTTCTGAAAGAACTTTACAAAAAAAATATTTTCAGGGGAAGCCGGGATGGCTCAGTGGGTTAAACACTCACTCACTTTGTAGCTCTGGGGACCATGGATCGAATCCTGTTCCTGGCCCATGCGGACCCATATGCTGAACTGGGGAGTGCCTCCAGTTCGGTTCTCACCGGGGTGAGATCCCGGCCCAGCTCCTGCCCTGTGCAGCTCCAAGCCCACCTGTGGAAATGAAACTATGTGGAAAAACCGATGATGTGCAACTATGGAGACTGTTCTGGGCCCTCCCCCTTCTATCTGTCTCTGTATCTCTCTCTCTCTCTCTCTCTCTCTCTGTCAAAAACAATAAAAAAATATATATATATTCAGATATACTTACGTTTCCCCTAATGGTTGCTAACAGGTACTTTCTCTAAGTAGTATTAGTACCAATTGAGGTTGGAATTGGGGTGGGGAAATGCCCCTCTTTATGGTGTTTATGTTCCAGACAATGTATTGTTATCTGTTAACCTTTCTTAAGGCTTCTTAGTAGAATATTTATTTTTCTTTCCCAGATTTAAGGATCTAGGAAATAACTCTTTTTATCCCATAGTGTTCTCTTACAACTTCCTGAATCCAGATCTTCACTCCTTCCTGTTAGCTTACTTTATACTAAATATTATCATTCATAATATGATCCTAGAGTTCCAGGGATCTGTTTTTATGTGTCCTTTTTTAAATCAGTTTTAGAGTGTTCTACCGTAGTTGGGAAGGAAATGACAGAAATCTTAAATGGTCATATGTATTCTTTTTAGAGTTTAGATAATATCGACCTGTATTTCTTTTACACTGTGAGGACAGTTCATCTTTCTGTTCATTTACAGATATATATATATATTGTTTTGTAACAACAACAAAAACCCTGTATTTTAAGCCCTAAGTGATGTGTCTATGCCTGGTGTTAATTTTATGGATACTTAGAAAAAATTATCTTGTCTGGTTTTTAAATTCAAACTGGGTAAAAAAATGAGGACTGCCAAAAATGTAGTTAATTAATTTTCTAGAACTCTTTCATGGAGTGTTTATATTCGTAAAATTTTATTTTTTATTTTTATTGCTTTTTTGACCGAAAGAGACACAGACAGCGGAGGGCCCAGAGCAGTCTCTATAGTTGTACGTCATCAGTTTTTGATACAGTTTCACTCCACAGGTGGGTGCGGGGCTGTGCAGGGCAGGAACACAGCCCAGTACCTCCTGCATGGACCCCAGCGAGAACTGAACTGGGGGCACAGCCCAGCTCAGCATATGGGTCCACAAGGACCAGGATTTGATCCTCTGACCCCCGGTGCTTCAAAGCGAGCACTCAATCCACTGAGCCATCTGGGCATCCCTGTTTACATTTTTAAAAAAGGAATATCTTGGGAAAGTTGGGATGGCTCAGCGGGTTAAGTGCTCGCTTTGAAGCTCCGGGGACCGAGGATCGAATCCCGGTCCCTGCCCATGTGGACCCACATGCTGAACTGGGATGTGCCCCCAGTTCAGTTCTTGCCGGGACCTATTTGGGAGGCTCCCGGCCCGGTTCCTGCCCTGTGCAGCCCCGTGCCCGCCTGTGGAGTGAGACTATATGGAAAAACTAATGTCACCTGTGGAGACTGCTCTGGGCCCTTCCCTTTCTCTCTGTCTCTCCCTGTCTCTGTTTCTCTCTGTCAAAATCAATAAAATAAATCTTTAAAAAAAAAAAGGAATATCTTTTCTTAATTAAGATTATGTTGACCCTAATATTTTACTCCCTGTAACAAACATTTTAAATTTTAAAGAGGAGTTTGTGTTTTGGGAAACACCTCAAAATATATGAAATTTATAAATTCATTGAACATTAATAATATACATAAACTTTTGATGCTTCACATTGTTGACTTGAACAGTATTTATAAAATAGCCATCAAAGACAACAAATAGGTTCGTTTATAATGCCCACCCTGATTTCTACTGGAAGGTTATGTTGAAATTATGAGGCTCAGTGGAGGGAAAGCATGGTGTAATTAATTAGTGATGTCTGCCATGGGCATGATAATGGGGTTGTATAACACACCACCCATGTATTTTTTTGTATTATTGATTCTATTAAGTTTACTAATTACATCTAACTCAATGTTTTTTATATTACCAGTTCTTAGGTTGACTTGTGAAATTGACTAGTTTTTTAAGCTATAATAGGTATATCCAGCTTAGGTATATGTTACTTAGAAAATTTAGTTGTTTGGTTTGGTTATATTTTTACTTCTTTAATTTCTCTGAAACTATTTTCTGACCCTTTTTTCTACAGAGTTCTTTTTCTTATCCATTTACAGATTTCATCCTAAAGACTACAACTGTTTTTGTTCCAAATGGTTAGTAAATTGTTGAAGGTAGTTTTTTGTTTGCTTGTTTGTTTGTTTGTTTTTAATAGAGCAGACTATACAAATAGATTGTAAACTTCTCAAGGTCACTGGCCTTGACAATATCTTTGAATTCTCTTCTTTGCCACCCCTAGTTCAGGGCCATACATCTAATGAGCACTGTTAATATTAGTGGACAAAGGACACCAGAAATGTTTTTGTTTTGTTTGTTTTTTAGTATTTCAGAAACTTAAAGGATTTGGAAGAAGTATCCTTTTAATGTAAAGATGTGGATAAATATTTATAAAATGATAAATGTAAATTACTCAAGGGACCATAGTATTTAAAAACTAGGAGAAAAATCTCCTAAAATTGTAAATAACTCCCTAAATAAGGAGTCTTTATCTGGGGTTGGTGAATTCCCTATACAAGGAGGAGAGCTATAAATGGATTTTAATGGGCAGGTAACGTTTTATATGCATGGGCATATTTGCATTTTTTAAGGGAAAGGCTTTTATCAAACTCTTAAAGAACTTTAAAACCTCAGTTGTAAGTTATGTGCTTTGTAAATTAGCATACAGAGCTGGTGTGCTTTGTAAACTATTGGAATTTAATTTTTTGAGTATTTAAATGGATTATTAGAAGTACTTATATATCCTTGTCTTGTGAAATAATTGAATTAAACCTTAAGTTTTCTGCTAAAAGTTTTTGTTAATTATTTACAAATTTGCTTATCTAGCTGGAAATAATAGTTTGTGAGGAGCTACAATTTATACAACTCTACTGAGAAATTATTTTTAGATGGGTGTATGAACCTCAATCTTGAATAAAATGAAATGTGATGTTTATTACATGGTAGATTTGTCTTGGACTTTTACAAGTGTTTACTATAAGTAGTGCTGTTAATACAGTAAATAAATCAAGTGGATCTTAGCCTCTTAGAATGGTTTCAGCAATAGCCCTGTTTGTTGGTCAGAGCAGAGAATCATAGTATAGCATGCCTAGGTGGCCCATACTGTGGCTTACCTTTAATGACCTGGGTTTTGTCAGTAATGGTTTCTATGTAAGGACAACTATTCTTTCAAAGATTTATTTTATTGTTTGAATGGGAGTGAGGGAGAGAGGGGGAGAGAGAGAGAGAGAGAAAGAAAGGGGGAAGAGCAGTTGTGACAGTTTAATTCCACACAGGTAGATGTGGGGCTGCAATCTGAACTGAGATCTTCCCACATGGGAGGCCAGAACCTTCACCCCCATCCCAACTGTTACCAGTAGTGCTGCAGTTTAGCACATGGGTTTGTGTGGACTGGGGCCAGGATTCGATCCCCAGACCTTGGGGTTGCAACGCAAGCACTCAACCTGCTGAACTATCCCGGAATCCCCCACAACTATTCTTGAAATGATTATTTGTGGCCCTTTAGAATATACCTTAACTGTGATGGTAGGCTTGAGTAAATGAGTGTTCACTTTGGAATTTATTAATGTTTATAAAACTGTCCTTAATTTTAATTTTCTTCCTGTTGAAACCACTGTTTGAAAGCAGCATGTGTTTTCAGAAGTAGCCATGTAAGGCACACAGTAGCCAGGGTCTACCTAGGATTGGAATCAGAAAGATCTGGATTTGAATACACTCACCACTTATATGAACTGCTTAGTTATTTAAGCTCTTTAAAATAGGGAAATGAGGAAAATACTTACAAAATACCTTAAAATTTAAGACAATATGAAAAAGTGCCTAACAAAATGTCTGGCACTTATAAAGGAGACTTCCAGAAAGTGTTAATGTCCTCTTCTTTCGTGTAATAAGGATTCTCCAGAGTTTTCAATTCAACACTTCTTTCAGGCTATGTATTGTAATATTTATTGGCTACTTGGGCCTAATAGGTATTGGGTGTTTCACATTACCTATCTTCTTTCATCCTCCCTACTATCTTTTGAGCTTGTTATGCAGATTTGGCCATTGTTGAACAGCTAAGGAGTGACCAAACTCAGATTCAAACCTAGATTTTTCTTAGTCCAATGTGTACCTTTTCTGGAGTATCATATAGAAAAGTACCAGTATATGAGGCTCCAGTTTTCAGTGATCACCATAACTAACCTTTATTGAATGCTTTCTGTGGATTAAGCACTTTGGGGAGGTCTTTAAATACATTATCTCAGCTAGTAGATACACAGAGGAGTTAAGAGGTAGGATTCAAGTGAGTTTGAGTACTGGTTTCTCCACTTAATAGCTTTGTGAATTTGGGCCTACCTAGTTCTCTCAGTGCTTCCTCATCTTCCTTAGCTTCCTCATCTATAAAGTGAATAGCACTACTGTCTCATAGAGTGATTTAAAAATAGGTTTTATGTATAGTACTTAGAATAGTAAATACTTGGTAAATGTTAACTTATTTACCGTATTTTTCCGTGTATAAGACACCCCCATGTATAAGTCCCCTACTTTTCTAACCCAACATTAAGAAATCAATATATGGATTACTCCCATATTTAAAACCCCAATTCTTGGTCTAACAATTTTAGACAAACTATCATCTTGCACATAGAAAAATATGGTATATTAATTTTCATATCAACCTAAGAGGTAGGGGTTTTGCACTAGAGCAGGAGTGTCCACACTTTAGGCTTCCCTGGGCCACATTGGAAGAATTGTCTTGAGCCACACATAAAATACACTAACATTGACGATAGCTGATGAGCCAAAAAAGAAATCACAAAAAAAAACTCATAATGTTTTAAGAAAGTTTACAAATTTATATTGGGCCACATTCAATGCCTTCCTTGGATGCCTGCATCCTCTAGGCTGCAGATGGGACAAGCTTTCATTAGAGGAAACAGATTAGATACATTTATCTAAGATAAGAACATCGCTAATATATGAGGACCACATTCAAATCCAAATCCATCCTGTTTTCTTAACTATTGGAGTATCTTCATTCCTGTAAAAAGGCATGAGGCTTCTAAACCTAACCATTGTCAAATTGAAGTGCATGGTCGGTGTCTCATCACAAAAACATTAATAGTGGCTGACAGCTGATTGTTTTGAGAAAATCTTGATTATGTATATACTGTAATCAACAGTGTTGTCTGTCATTAAAGAACCTTGTAATCCCAAAGGAGACTGACTAATTTAAATTTGTGCCTGCATATATGATATATAAGGCTTTAATGTGAGATAGAATGATTGTCTTTCTTATATAGGCTGAGTTATAAAAATATAATTTTTGTATAACCATAGGAAGAATAAATGTTATACTGATCTTTAAATATTTTATTGTAAATTCTATTTTAATTAATTTTGCTAAGGGTGAGGTAGTTTGGACTGTGTGGTAATTTTACTTAAAGATCTTCATAGATATGTCTTTAAAGAAAATTAATTTTTTCCCAAAACATTTTCTAATACTTTTTTTCTTCTACAGTAGAACCAGGGAATTTGGTATGTTCTAATGTACGACCTAAAATCTACCTCCTCTTTCTCATTGTTTATTCTCATTTTAAGTAATCTGTAAGATCAAATAGTTAATATTATACTTCCCTCCCCCTCAAGTTATCAAAAGATAACTTTTCCAAATAATTACCTTATTTATTGGCTAAATTTTTCTGGCTAGGCAAGAGAGGAGGGCAGTTAAGGATGTTAACTTCTCTTATTTTTATTTGGAAATCTTGCCTCTTCATTTTTCTTATATTAAGTGATGTGAATTTTGGTATTGATGTTGATAAATGAAAGTGTTCTGACAGGTAGGGTTAAAGAAATGAAGGTTTTGGAGACAGAGGAACCCTGGTACACTGCTGGTGGGAATGTAAATTAGTACAGCCTCTATGGAAGACAGTATGGAGGTTCCTCAGAAAATTAAGAATAGAATTACCATATGACCCAGCTATCCCTTTTCTGGGTATCTACCCTAAAACTAAAAACATATACCCATTAAGATATTTGTACCCTGATGTTGATAAGACATGGAAACAACCAAAGTGTGCTTTGATAGATGATTGGGTAAAGAAGATGTGATGCATTATCTGCAGTGGAGTATTACTCAGCTATAAGAAAAGATAGGAATGGGGATGCCAGGATGGCTCAGCAGGTTAAGCACTCGCCTTGCAGCCCTGGGGTCCAAGGATGGAATCCCAGCCCCAGCCTGTACAGACCCATATGCTGAACCGGGGTGTCTCCCCAGTTTGGTTCTCACTGGGGCAACCTTTCCATGTGGGAGGCCCCCAGCTCAGCCCCCAGCTCAGCCCCCAGCTCAGCCCCCAGCTCAGCCCCCAGCTCGTGGGGGCTTGTTTCCCATGCAGGAGGTCCCCGGCTTGGTTCCTGCCCTGCTCAGCCCCCCCGCCCACCTATCTGGAATGAAACCATCGAAAACTGATGACATACAGCTATGGGGACTGCTCTGGGCCCTCCCCCCTTCTCTCTGTCTCTCTGTCAAAAAAACAAAAAACAATAAAATAAATCTTAAAGAAAAGAAAAAAAATAGGGATGGTGGGATAGCTCAACAGGTTGAGCACTTGCCTTGCAACAGCAAGGTCTGGGGATCAAGGCCTGGCCCACCCCATGCAAAGCCATATGCTGAACTGTGGCACAGTTGGTAACGGCAGGGATGGCTGTGTGGTGAAGGTTCATGCCTCCCATGCAGGAGGCCCCCAGTTTGGTTCCTGCTTCACTTGGCCCCCCATCCACCTGTATGGAATGAAACCTTTTCATAGCTAACAATGTACAACTATGGAGACTGCTCTGGGCCCTCCCCCGATCTCAAACAATAATTAAATCTCTAAAAGAAAAAAGATGAAATGCTATTTGCAACAACATGGATCTTGAGATCATCATGCTAAGCAAAATAAGTCAGATAGAAAACATCAAGAATCATGTAACTTTACTCATGTGGGATATACAACTGAAAACAACTAAGAGCAAAACAAACAAAAACTCAAAGACACAGACTAACAGTTTAATGGTTACCAGAGGGCAAGGGATTGGGGGATAGAAGAGGGAGGAGGGGTCAAATATATGTTGATGGAAGGAGAACTGACTGGGTGGTGAACACACAATACAATATATAGATGACGTATTATAGAAACGTACACTTGAAAACAATATAATCTTACTAACCAGTGTCACCCCAATAAACAATAAATAAAATTTAAAAAGAAAGAAATGAAAAATTAACCAGAAACCAGCCCTAGAGAATGGATATATAATCATTTGTGATTTCAAAAAAAAAAGTAAAATAAAATAAGTGAAGTTGATTAAGAGAGAAAGAGGACTAGAATTAACTTTAGCAATATTTAAAGTTAAAAAATTCATAGGACTGAATAACATTCTCTTTTTTTAGTAAAAGAAAATTGTTGATATATGTCATTTCACAGTGAAGTCTGTCTATATGCTTGTAAGTAAGTATTATAAAGTCTGGCTCCCTGGAAGGCCTTGAAGTTGGCTCTTCATCAGGTTTTCCTCTATACATTGAGCCTTGTGAGACCTCAAACTTGAAGAACTATTTTATTTATCTTTGTGGAAGTTATCTTAAATGAAATGGGTACAGGAACAGATTATTTCTTACAGTAATCTGAGGTATTCAGCATGTTTGTGGATTGCTAAATAAGATCTGAAAGGCATTCCAAAATTGAATTATAATTTTATTCTCTTTTCACCTTGTCTGATTGCACCACTCCCCACTTACTCTTTGTAATGTTCCCCTTTTCAATGAAATATATCATCATATTTTCAGTCATCCTAGACTTAAAAAATTGGTATTTTTTCCTTAAGGGAAAAACAGACTGGCTGTGACTGAGAACATAAGGGCAGTCAGTGCTTAAGAGCTTCAGTTAGCCTGTGGAGGAGTCATAACTTATGTATAGTTTTCACCAGCCTCTGCCTCAGATTCTTATTCTGTAAAGTGGTACAATAGTCACATTATGGTAGTCCCTTTCAAAATCACATTTTTTGCTCTTCCAATTTTTCCTGTACTCCCCTTCCCTTTTGTCAGCACCCCAACCTTGATCACAGTTGATTTATAAATATTCAAATTTAAATAACTATTAAAGAAAATAGTGAGCATTAACTTCTGGAAGCCCTTGTAAATGCCTTTAAGTTTCATCAATCATTTACTCAATAAATGGTTTTTATGACAGGTGGTAGGCACACCATAGAAAACAAAATAGCCTCTTTCCTTAGGCTTTACTACAAATACTGTTTCTTTTTTCTATTTGAACTTACTTTTTTTTTAAGTGCTGGCATTTCTGATCAGTATTTAATTTTATTTTGTTTTGTTGTGTTTTTGTTTTCTTCTAACCAGTATTTTAATACTTGCAAAATATTGTATTCTAATATCTTTCATTTTTCATTGCTCTTGTACAAATTTATCTCATTTTGGGTAGTCATTTTTGTGAGTTGTTTGTTTCAGCCACCACTTAAAATATTGTCTTTATGGAGGAAAAAACAAACTTAAATGTGTCTTTAAGGTACAGTATGTTTAATAATTGATTTTTCTTTCCACCTTTATTTCTTTAGTATGTTTTTCAGAGGATCCAGAGTTTTATTTCTTATGAAGAAAATTCAGGTATTTGCACATGGTGGTTTTTTTGTTTTTTTGTTTTTTTTAAAAGTAAGTTTATTTGAAAATTACCGTTCATGTTTGGTTGGGAAGGAGTGAAAAATTAATCTGGCCTGAGACAATTAGGCATATCTTTGGAATTTTCTTTATTATAGATAATGTAATTATATTGATTTATAGGTATAATATTTGATTTTGTAACTATTCTTATTACATGGAAGGTCAAGCACTTTGGAGTACAGGATCTAGATGGTTAATGTAGATCTTTCTTTATTTCATCTCTGAATATGTATGAATGTGTGTATGTATGTTTGTAAGTAAATAAGCTGGCTAACTAATCCAGTCTCATAATATACACTTTCTGAAATATGAAGCCATTATAGAAAATATGTTCAAGTTTACCCTAGTCCAAGCATGTCCAGCCTATAGCCCAGGGTCTACATGCATCTTGGGACCATTTTGAATGAAGCCCAACAGAAATTGGCAAACTTTCTTAAAACATTACAAGATAGTTTTGCAACTTTTTTTGTTGTTGTTATCAGCTATTATTAGTGTTAGTGTATTTTATGTGTGTCCCAGGAAAGTCTTTCTTCCGATGTGGCCCAGGGAAGCCCAAAGGGTGGACACCCCTGCCTTAGTCTTTACCAAAGAAAAGCCCTATTGTTGCAAATAATTTTTCTGGAGATAATCATAAACCCCTTTCTAGCTTCATAGCTTGAAAAGTATAACAGGACTAGATATACTGAAATACCTTTAGGATCAATTAACCATCTTGGAAAGCACATGGAATAATTGATAGAGGGAGGATTTGCAGCACATCACAGTTGAGACACAGGTCATGGTTTTTGGAGATACAGTTTTTGAATTTTTATAGATTGTTGATTTTTATCAGTTTCCTATGTAATATAACAATAGGTTGTTTTTAAAACTGGTATTTAATTCTGTGTGTTTGTGTGTGTGCCCTGAGGTCTTAAGATATTAAGTGGAGTTTTACTCCCCTTCTTCCCAACGGTCATTCCTCATCCCAAAACTCTAGTTTTGCATTTCCAACTTTTCTTTGCACCTATATGTCCTGCTGTTCTCCTATTCATTTCATTTTTCCAGAGCACATCTTTCCCTTGCCATCCCTGACTTGGTCTGTGGGTCTATCTGGAGCAGCCGTTTTTAATCTGAGTCTTGCTATTTCCCTGGAAATGCTATCTATGCTCAGAACTATTCAGTTCTTCCAAATCTGGTTTTTGTTGGTTCTAAGAAGCCATTGATTATGACACATTATTAATTTTGTGACTTTTTTTTCACTGTGAGCAAAGCAAAACTGTGTTTTATATACATGTTCATTTGTAAATGCATACCAGTTCAGAAATGTTAAACATGAATTTTGAAATTGAATAACTGTGGTATCACTTATGCATTAGTTACTGATTTCACATGTTGCTCTGCAGCTATCCTAGTTTAATCTTTCATTATTTCATCCCTAAACTGACTTTAGTTTTCCTCCAAGGTCTTGCAGTGTAGACTTTCTATACTTCCTAACTATTTTAAAGCATTATTTTTCACACTTCTATACCTATCTATATGGCAGCACCTGACACACATACGTGCTTGAACGCAGGCATGCGCGCACACACATACCACCCCTCCTACCTCCACCCTTATTGAACTCTCTCATTCCTCCAAATTCCTGGCATTCAGGGTCATCCACATTTTGGTTAGCCTGCCACTCTTAAATCTATCTTCTCTATATGATTCTTTCATTATTCTAGCCAAGTTATTTTACCCATTATTCATTGAACTCATCATATTCCATGCTGCGTTTTAGAGGTTCCTTCCCACATCCCTCAATGTCTTGTGTTTTGTTTTGTTTTGTTTTGTTTTGTTTTGCTTGTCTAAGTTCCACCTTTCTTTCCAGGGTCAGATGAGATGGCCTTCCATTAGAAAGTTATTTCTGACCACTGTGGGAAATTAGAAGAATTCCTGTCAGAAATTCAGAGATAAGAGAGGTCCTATTATGGTACATACACATCATATCATTCATCCATAATTGCTACCCTGTGTTTTTCTCTTTATGGACCCCTCCTGCCCTTTAAAATACATTGTAAGTCCCTAGCAGACAAAGATGAATTTTTTTTGTTACTGTTTTCTAATACCTCAAATCACTCAGTGCTTCTTTAAATAGTAGGTAGGTGTTCAGTAGATGTTCCTTGATCTGTTTTGAAGTTTGTTTCTGTACATGACATATTTGCATGTAGCTAACATTTCAACTGAAGACATGTATGTCCCCAGGAGTTAAATGAAGTCAAGTTATGATGAAGTAAAGAATCTGAAACTCAATTTTTAAAGTATTAGAACGAGTCATTACATTCAGTAGCCCTTCTTTCTAAAATTGGATTTCACCATTAAGAGTTATTAACAAATAATCAGTGATTAACATAAAAATAACAAAAATGATTTAACAGTTTTACAAAACATTAATAGACTTGAGCAGTGTACTTTGTGAATATGTGGGAAATTTGTGAGGCACTGATTCTTACTAGTCAGTCAAGAAAACAGATCTGGTAGATCTAAGGCAAGCTTGTCCAACTCATGGCCCACAAGCTGCATGCAGATGGCTTTCAGTGCAGCAGGACACAAATTTGTAAACTTCCTTAAAACATTATGAGATTTTAGGGATGCTGGGATAGCTCAGCAGGTTGAGCATTTGCCTTGCAATCACAAGGTCCAGGGATTGAATCCCAGCCCCTGAAAATCCATATGCTGAACTGCGCCGCAACTGGCAACTGCTGGGATGGCACAGTAGTGAAGGTTCTTGCCTCCTTTGCAGGAGGCCCCCAGTTTGGTTCCCGCCCCGCACAGCCCCACACAGCCCCACATCCACCTGTGCACAATGAAACTATGTCACAACTAATGATGTACAACTATGACTAGTACTCTGGGCTTTTCCCCCTTCTCTGTCACCTTCTCTCAAACAATAAAATCTTTTAAGAGATTTTGTTGCAGCTTTGTTTGTCTGTTTTAGCTCACCAGCTATCGTTAGTGTATTTTATGTGTGGCCCAAGATAATTCTTTTATTGTGGCCCAAGGAAGCCAAGATATTGCATACCCTGATCTAAGGGGACTTCTTAGGGCCCCAAATCCAGTTTCATTGCTACAATAAGCCTCTCCCATTTGAGCCACCTCAGTGCTAGTCCTGAGTCATTGAATCACCCCTTTTTCTTTTTATTTCTTTTTTTAAAGATTTGTTTTATTGAGTTGGGACAGAGAGAGACAGAGAGAAGGGGGAGGAGGGCCCAGAGCAGTCTCCATAGTTGACAGCATTAGTTTTCCATATAGTTTCACTCCACAGGTGGGCACAGGGCTGTGCAGGGCAGGAACTGGGCCAGGAGCCTCCCGCATAGGTCCCGGCAAAAACTGAACTGGGGGTACACCCCAGTTCAGCATGTGGGTCCTCATGGGCTGTGGCTGGGATTTGATCCTCGGTCCCCAGGGCTTCAAAGCGAGCGCTTAACCTGCAGAGCCATCCCAGCTTTCCCAGAATCACCCCTTTTTCATAAGCAGATAATTATTTGTATGCTTTAATAATTATTTAATGATGAAGATATTATTTGTGGTTTTTATGTTGTTTCTTAAACATCTTCCTAAATAAGAAAAAATTAAAATAAGGAGGCATTCAGTCTTGGGTTTGACACATTAGAATAGGGAAAAAAGTTATAAAACTATGCACAAAAGAGTTTAGCTCTAAATTTTATATCTAGGCCTTCAAAAAAGTTATACCAAGATCCTCAAGGATAGTAACAGTCATACAAATCTGCAGTAAGAGTGATGTGATGACCCTTGAACTAATTATGATTGGCAAGGTACAGGATGGGGACGCCATAATTAAACACAGTAAATGTCTTCTTCCTCTCTCCTATATTTTTAATTGGTTACTGGGTTAGAAACCAAGTTGAATAGCACTGGGGAAAGGAGTAAGTGGCACCGGATGATTTTGTACTTTTCTCTGTTGCAGTGATTATAGGGTCATGAAAAAAATTTTTTTGATTGTTGTCACTGACTCCTTTAAGAACCTGTTAAAAGTTATGGATACTTGTCCTTGAGAAATTTTGTAGTTATCAGAGCTTTGTTTCAAATATTGATTATTGAGACCTGGATTAAAGCAGGGGTGTCCAACCTTTTTGGCTTTCCTAGGCCACACATAAAATACCCTAACACTAATGATAGCTGATGAACTTTTAAAAAATCTCATAGGGGAAGCTGGGATGGCTCAGCGGGTTAAGCACTCACTTTGCAGCGCCAGGGACCCAGGATCAAATCCCGGCCTCGGCCTGTGCGGACCGATGTGCTGAACTGGGAAGTGCCCCCAGTTAAGTTCTCTCTCGGTCTCTCTCTCTCAAAAAAATAAAAATAAAAAAAAAAAATCTCATAATATTCAAAGAAAGTTTACAAATTTGTGTTGAGCCGCATTCAAAGCCATCCTGGGCTGCATGTGGCCCTCAGGCTGCAGGTTAGACAAACTTGGATGAAAGCCCAGTTCTAGGGAAGCCGGGATGGCTCAGTGAGTTAGGTGCTCACTTTGCAGCCCTGGGGACCGAGGATCAAGTCCCGGCCCCGGCCCATGCGGATCCATATGCTGAATTGGGGAGTGCCCCCAGTTCAGTTCTCACCAGGGCGAGACCTCTGCCCAGTTCCTGCCTTGTGCAGCCCCGCACCCACCTGTGGAATGAAACTATGTGGAAAAACCGATGATTTGCAACTATGGAGACTGTTCTGGGTCCTCCCCCTTCTCTCTGTCTCTGTATCTCTCTCACTCTCTCTGTGTCAAAAACAATAAATAAATCTTTAAAGCCCAGTTTTTACCAGGATTGGATTGGGGAGGCAAGAAAAAAATAATAAATTCGTTAGGGAAGCTAGAAAGAAGAGAAAGGAAGAAGTGTTCTACTTATTAGGCTAATATATTTAATTCATTTTTCATACAATTCTGCTTCATTTCTTTTAAGTGAATCAGTAGAGTAAAATAACTTTCTAAAATTAGATGAGAGATATGTCAGCTTTTGAAGCAGAAATAATTCCACTCTGCTTTGTAGGCCCCTCTGTTCCCTGCTGTCCTTCCTTTCCTCTGCATCTCTGTATTGTGCATATCTATATTGTGTTGGTTGTACGTGAGCCCTTGTGAAATCATCCTTTATGGCATGTTGTATTCTCATTCAGATCCATTTACATTCTGACTCAGTTTGTGTGCATCGGTGATGCCTTTCAAATTTACAAACCTGCATTTTCCACATTTAAAATTCAGGCATTCCCTATCTACCCCAAACATCTACCTTTAATATCTACCTTTAATAAAATATCTACCCTTAATCCTAAATAATCCAACTTTCCAATTTCTTTAAACTTTTTTTTTTTTTTTGGTGTGCATTATTTATAGCACCTTGCACACTTCAGTTTCCTGCAGATGTTGGCAGCTCAGTTTATTCCCTGGATTTAGTCAGTGTTGGTTAGCAAAATAGTAAATTAAATTGTTATAACAGGTTAGTGGTTATCTTCTTTTATCAGTTGAATTATTTTATCATGGATTATAGGAAATAGTTTACACTAAAAGTTTACTAATTTTTAGTAAACTGCATTTTTGAAGTTTCAGGTGCATTTCCTTTAAGATTATTTGCAGATACTTAAATTAAAATAAACTGCCCTTTGAAGCTAAAATTGGTTTTAAGGTAGTCTAATGTTGGAAAAACATGAAACTTTATAGCAAAGAAGACAAATTAATAAATTATCAGTGTTAGATGAGATGCCTTGGGCTTCTCTGCAAGAGTATTAAGTTTAGTTGCTGCATAATCACTTTGTAAAGTACTGTTCTGTTAGAGGATAAAAGGTATGTGGGAGATAATATATAAATATGTTAATATTTGAATAGAATAACTGATTTTCTTATTGATTGCACATAGCTATGTAGAGTGGTATTATGACATAATTAATAAGCATATAATGACTTAATGGGGTTTTTTTAGGCAGAGAAATAGTATCTAAACTGTTTGGTGGGTTACATTTACTTTAGTATCTCTGTAAGAAGAGCTCAAAGAAGACTAGTGTCTGAGGATTGTCTTACTGTTGAATCATGGCATTGATCACTTGTAAATAACTAGGGGGAACTTTATTATTGAAAGATGTTGCTAGAGTTGCTTTTTTTTTCTCATTCTTTTAAAAGTTTGTCTATTTCTAAAACTTGCTATAAAATCAAAATCTCAAAGAAAGTGTTCCGTTTTCAAGTGGAATGAAAAATAAAGGGCTTCTGTGAATGTATGTTTTCTTGTAATGAGAGAATTACTGCCTTTAAAACTATAAAAGGATAGTTTATAATTCATTGTAAAGACTACCATTGTGGCTTTTTAAAAAAAGTTTTCTTGTTCTATCCTTCCTTAATCTGGTTATTAAGTTTCTGATATGCTGCAGTCTTGAAGTGGTAAAGTTGTGGTAGAAATGAGTGCCTTTGCCACCGTTTAAAATTGATTTCTGGAAAGAGTGCTATCATTAGAAATTGGTCATTCACATAGCTGCTATTACTTTCATAATCCTCCTTTTCGGTTGTAGCTTAAAATACATGATTCAACACATGATTTATCTAGTTATGAATAATAGGTGGGCACAGAAAGAAAAGCATGTATTATTTTCTCATACCATATCTTTTGGGAAAGTTATATGTGTAATTTTGGATATTGTAGCAAAGGGAATAATTTAAATTTATTTTTTTAATGTTTAAGCCAAAATACCTTTGTACAAGGAAGTGGAGAAAGAAAAGTATAAAACCTTCCTTAAGAGACACACAGTTGGCCAACAGACACTTGAAAAGATGTTCAATATCACTAATTATTAGGGATATGCAAATCAAAACCACAGAGACATATTACCTCACAACTGTTAAAATGGCTATTATCAAAAAGATGAAAAGTAACAAGTGTTGGAGAGGATGTGCAGAAAAGAAACCATCATATACAGCTGGTAGGATTGTAAATTGATACAGCCACTATGGGAAACAGTATGGAAGTGCCTCAAAATATTAAGAACAGAGCTACCATATGATTAACCCCCTTGACATATGAATTAAATGAAATTCTATGTGAGCAAAACATACTGTTTTTCAACTTAACATTTGCAGGTGCAATATCCAGTATGGGATTCACTTAACTTGTAAACTTTGATTCCAAATCTGGCACATTTGGTTGCTATAAATTGCATGTACCCCAGCTGTCCTTTGAATTTCATCAATCACTCGTCTAGGGAGACATCTTCGTCCAGAGTGTATACTTGTTCAAACTTATTATTCAAATAGTTGACTATATGCACTTTTCATATTCTGTTCTTTTTTGAGTACTGGTCTTTTATATTTTGACTTGCATATCTGTTTGTTTCTATGGTTATCATTTCGAAAAAAATAATAATCACTTAGCATATGTTTCAAAACACAAAGAGGTATAGGATTTGCTCCTAGTCTTCACAAAACTGAATTATTTATACCAGCAATTTAGGTAAATGGTTTTATATTTGTAATATTTTCTTTTTCTTTCCAGTTTCATTCTTCATCTCCTAAATCACAATCATCACTGCTTGGTATAGATATAATTCTTGCATGTTTAGAAACATTAAGTGAAGGGCTACCTTCACTTCTGTTGCATAGTCAACTGTGCAAATTTGTTGATATTAGTCTCACTGTTTTCACTCGAATACCCCATTTGGCTTTCAGTGACATTTGTACAAATTTAGAGCAGACATCTTAAAGGGATTATGTCTACAGTTCACACTTTAACATTGAATATATATAGTTATATTTTGATAACATTTGCATTATAACTGCATTCAATTCAAATTAAATCTGTGCACATCTCAGAGATGTCATTGTTTACAATGGCTTAAGAAACACGACATATTTGAGATGTTTTGTATGTCAAGGGGTTGAGCAATTTGTCTTCTGGGTATTATATGAAGAATATGAAAACCCTAGTTAAAAAGACATTTATCCTTTGTTCATTGCAGTGTTGTTTATAATAGCTATTAATAAGATAAAGAAGCAACCTAAGTGTCCGTCAATAGAATGGATAAAGAATGGACAAAATGGATGAAGATGTGATGTATATAGTTGACCCTTAAACAACACATGTTTGAACTGCATGGGTCCAAAAAAAGTCCTTAAACAAGGACTTTTTTTCAATAAATGTGCAGTTGGCCCTCTGTATTCCTGGGTTTTGAATCCGTGGATTCAGCCATCAACAGATCAAAAACAGTATTCTGAGGTTGGGAGTCCCTGTATGCAATGGGTTAATTTATGTTACATGTGGATTTTCAGCTGAACAGCCAGCCAATGACTAACTTACACATTGTTCAACAGTCAACTGTATACAGAATGGAATACTATTCAGCCATAAAAAGATGAAATATTGCCATTTGCAACAACATGGATGGATTTGGAGTATATTATGATAAGTGAAATATAATAAATCAGACAGAAAAGGCCAAAAAACATAGAATTTCACCATTACGTAGAATATAAAACAAAAAGAAACAAAAGAACAAAACAAAAACAAACTCATAGATACAGACAACAGATTGGTCATTACCAGAGAAGGGGAAGGAGAGAGAAATTGGTAAAAGAGGTCAAATATATTGTAACAGATGGGCTTTTGATTATGAACCACTATATAGTATATACAGATATTGAATTATAATGTGTACACCTGAAATTTATATAAGGTTAGTAACCATTGTTAACTAAAAAAAAAAAAAAAGACAACTTAAAAAAATGTATGTATAGATGGGTCATGATTGAAAAAAGTGTAAGTAAGTTGTAAATCTCTCCTCCTACCCTCATTCCCTTTCTCAGGAATAACCACCCTTAAGAATTTCTTGAGTATCTTCCAGAATCAGTCACATGGGACATATATACTCCCTACTTTTTAAACCACTAAATGGTAACATACTATTATGTATACTGATATACCTTTTTTTTTTTCTTTTAACAGACTGTATTTCTTTGAGAGACTAAATAGTACTCCATTGAAGAATGGATTTGTTTTGATACATAGGTTTTTTGTTTTTTGCTTTTCTCTGATCTTTTCTCTTGCTGTAAAATAGCATATCTTTTCCTACAAGTGAAAATATGTCTGTAGGATGAATTTCTATGAGAGGAATAGCTGGGTCAAAGAGAATGTTCATTTTGTTTAAATTGCTTTCTGTTTTTATCTCCTTTTCAACATAAGACTTTCAAAACCTTTTTGATCTTACCCACGAAAAGTGTTAGTTTATAATTTATTTTTCAATTCTATTATGAGTGGGTCTTCATTTGTTCAGGAGTCATTCTGTGAACCCATTTCATTCTTTATCAGTTTTTGATTGTGTTGTTTGACTACGATAATTGTCTGTTACAAGTATTTCTTTTTTCACTTGTTTCTTCATTTTATTTTTTTATTTTTTATGCCTACGTGGCCATTTTATTTTACAGCAGTTTATTAGTCTTTTTTTTTTTTCCCCCATAGTTTCTGGCTTTTTGAATCATGATTTAAAGGTCCCCACTAATACTCTGGTTTCTCTTCAGATCGCATAAATCTTTCACCTTTTAAAGGTCCCCGCTCTCTGACATCACCCTGTTATGAGATTATTTAAAGCCAGGGTATCGAGCCTTTTGGCTTTCTTGGGCCACACATAAAATACATTAATACTAACAACAGCTGATGAGCTAAAAGAAAAAAAAAAATCTTACAAAAAATTCTCAAAATGTTTTAATGAAGTTTATGAATTTGTGTTGGGCCACATTCAAAGCCATCCTGGCCCACATGTGGCCTACGGGCCACAGATTGGACAAGCTTGATTTAAAGCAAAAAATCAGAAAGAACCCCTCATTTCTACCTCTACTTTTATGATTTTGTTACTTGCATTTAAATTGTTGATCCAGCTGGAATTTATTTTGGTATCAGAAATAAGGTAGGGATCCATCTTTATTTTTCCTGATGAAATGACAGTTTATCACAAACACAAGTTCTTGAATGATTCAGACTTATGCAATAAATTTTCATATATCTGTACTCTTTGCTACTTAATTGTACTTCATGCTTTTAACAAATATTTATAAAACCTGGTAAGGCCATTACCCTTTTTCACAATTAATCTTTATAACAAATTTTCTTTTTTCATTGTTTTTTTTTTTTGCGATTTTGTCCTCTTATTTTTCAATATGAACTTTAAATTGGCCTCATGCCATAAAAATGTCAAGTGGCTTTTATTAGTGTATGAAATGTATAAATTAATTTAGTGATAATTGATATTTTTATTATTTTTGATTTATTCACGTCACCTTTTGGTTTCTTTTTTTTAAAGTTTTTTTTTAATTATTTATTTATTTTTGAGAGAGAGAGATACAGAGACACAGAGACAGAGACAGAACTGAACTGGGGGAGCTCCCAGTTCAGCATATGGTTCCGCAGGGGCCGGGGTCGGGATTTGATCCCAGGTCCCTGGCACTGCAAAGTGAGTGCATAACCCACTGAGCCATCCCGGCTTCCCCTGGTTTCTTTTAACATTTTCTTTACGTGGCTTTTAATAGATTTAAGTTTGTTTCTAAGTATTTTTCTCTTTTTGTTGCTGTTGTAAATTGAATTCTTGTTGGTTTATATTTACTAATAGAAGGGCTATTGGTTTCTGCATAGAAGTTATAACAACTTATTGAATTTTATTTCTATTGCAATTTTTCAATGTTTTCTAAATTTAACACTTAATTGCCAGTGTTTAAATTAATAGAATTCTATTAAAAGAATCAGAATATCTTCATGATCATGTTATTGTTTTTTGTAGGAATAAAAGGCCAAATTATAATTTTAAAAAGCCCAGCAAATAAGCATGTAATCATAATGAAGTGTTAATTTGATTATTATAATGGCTATTGCCCTTTAAATATCTACCTTCCTTGAATTGCCCATGTACTAGCTATAAGCCCCTGGCCAGTGCTAGAGATAAGACAAGACTGACTTCTAAAGGGGAAGGTTGGGGATGCCAGGATGGCTCAGTGGGTTGAACTCTTGCTTTCTAGCCCTGGGGTCCAAAGATCAAATCCTGACCCTGGCCTGTCTGGACCCATATGCTGAACTGGGGTGTGACCCCCAGTTCAGGTCTCGCTTATTAGACTGTACTGCATTTATAGACTCAGTGTGGTGTCCTGCCTCCCTAGTGTGTACCCTCTACTTCAAGGAACACGATACCAGTTAGGCACCCTCTTCTACCCAGATTTCTCATATATGATGCTTTTATTCATATGATTTCTCAAGTCTGGGTTGCTCTGCTTCACCTATTTAGTACTTCCCATACTTCAAGACCAAGTTCAAATCCTAGCTTTAGAACACCCTTTTCAATGGCATTAGCCACTCTGATTCAAGTTTTCTCTAAACTTTTACTGTCATTTACAGTCATTTTATTTTTTATGTCTGTTGGTTTGTTTCCCTAGGTATTGTAGATTTCTTAAAGATGTTGACTTGTAGTTTTTGTGTTTTTGTGATGTCTTTAGTTTTGGTATTAGGCCAATGCTAGTCTCATAGAATGACTTAGAAAGTATTCCCTCTGTTTCTGTTTTCTTGAAGGGATTGTAGAAAATCAGCATCATTTCTTCCTTAAATGTTTGGCAAAATTCACCAATGACCCACCTGGGCTTTATGCTTTCCATTTTGGAAGGTTATTAATTATTGTTTCCATTTCTTAAATATATGTATAGGCCTCTTCAGGTTATCAGTTTATTCTTGAGTTTTGTTAGATTGTATCTTTTAGGGAGTTGGTCCACTTCACCTAAGTTGCCAAATTTATGGGCTGGAGTTGTTCATAATATTCCTTTATTATCCTTTTAATGTCCATGGGGTCAGTAGTAATGTCCCATTTCATGTCAGATATTAGTAATTTGTCTTTGTTCTCTTTCTTTTTTTGCCCCCTTTTAATTGGGCTAGAGGTTTATCAATTTTGCTGATCTTTTCAAAGCCAGACTTTTTCGTTTTATTGAATTGCATGCCTTTGTACAAATGAGACTATCACTAGGACACTAAGAATAAGTATATAAAATATTTTCTTGCTATATTTTTCTTTCAGAAGTTCTTCAAATTTCAGCTTAAGCTTCCTTTGATAATCTTTTCTTTCTACCTACTCTAAAGTAGGTTGCAGTTCATGTAACACCATCTCCTCACCTTCCTTTTCTTTCTCATGGGGACCCATCATTTCATTGTGTTACTTTTATACTTTTGAAACTTAAATTAATCTTTATAACATTTATTACTGTTTGTAATCTTTTTAAATGGAGCTACATTGCAAACTCCATAAGGAGAGAGAACAAGCCTTTCATATACCCAGCTCCTAGTCCAATGTCTAACATGTGTTAGATACTCAGTTCATATTTGTGGAGGAATGACTGAATGAAGACAGAGGGTGCCAAAATATGTGTGTACATTTTAAGAAAGGAGAAAACTATTAAAATTGTAATAATACTCAAATATATGGTGATGGAGAGAGAACTGACTCTGGGTGGTAAGCACATAATGCAATACATAGACAATGTAATGTAGTATTGTACACCTGGAAACTATGTAATTATTACCAACCAATGTCACTCCAATACATTTGACCAATGTTTCCACTTGTATCACTGTGCGTATCATTTCAGTTTACTATTCGTCTCAGACTTATCACGAATGCATGCATTTGTTAGGCATATTGGAGTTTTTGTTGCATACAGACACCTTCATTGTCATTGTACTTCCACAACATCCTCAAATTTCCAATTCTGCTTCATTTTTTGGCACCTACTTTATATATGATGGCTGTCCAGAAGGTATCTAGCCATGTAATATCAAAAATAGAGGTGTCTTTGACTGGTTTTTTTTTTCTGGACAGCTCTCATATATAAAAATACACATACATGCATACAGATATACATGAGTACCAAGAAATGTGAAGAATTATAAGCATCTATTATAGTAAATCCTAAACTTTTCAGTAGAGTTGAGTTGTTTTGTTTGTTTGTTTGTTTTTTAAGATTTATTTTATTGTTTTTGACAGAGACAGAGAGAAGGGGGAGGGCCCAGAGCAGTCTCTATAGTTGTATGTCATCAGTCCTCAACATGGTTTCGTTCCACACAGGTGGGCGGGAACCACGCAGGATGGGAACTGGGCTGGGGGCCTCCTGCATGGGAAGCACACCCCAGTTCAGCATATGGATCTGCCCGGGCCAGGGCCGGGATCCAATCCTTGGTCCCTGGGGCTGCAAAGTGAGCGCTTAACCTGCTGAGCCATCCTGGCTTTCTCGAGTTGTTGGTTGTTTTTTTTTAACCTATATTTTGAAGGAAGCAATGGGCATGAGTTGAAAAATTATTGAGGGAATGTTCCAGATTGGGAAGATAAAGGAGCGACAAGAAGATTTAGAGGAATTCGTAAATAATAATTGGCTAGAATTGATAAAAGTACTTTGTAGATTAGTAATACAATTGTTTTATAAATATGGAAAAAGGTACCAGATCATGGGAAAAAATTTAAAGAATTAAGGCTAAGCAGATAGTGTAGAGACCTAGAAAATACAGAGAACAAGAATAATATAATGAAAGCAGTTTGAAAAGATAATTCAGGCACTGATCTTGAATAATAAGACACCTAAGGCATCGAGATGCGTGATGGAAAGCACTCAGTGCATTTTGTTTCATGTTGTTTATGTGTTTCAGGGTTCCCAGGTCCTCATATAATAGGGAGTTAAAGTCAAGTATTTATAGACTCTTATAATCAGGTTCTTTGTAATGAAACTTTCTTGTCCCACAGCTTTTGGATAAGCACAAGAGTACGGAGAGCATGGTGGAGCTTCTGGACTTATATCAGATGGAGGATGAAGCCTACAGCAGTCTTGCAGAAGCCACAACTGAACTTTATCAGTATTTACTACAGCCATTCAGAGACATGAGAGAACTTGCCATGCTACGACGACAGCAGATCAAGGTATTTTTTTAAACCTAAATAGTAGCCTGCCTCTTTCATAGTTTCCAACCTGGCTGACCATGCATTTTAATTACTAGAGGAGCTTTTTAAAACTCAGATATCTAGTTCTTTATCCCCAAAGATTCTATTTTGGTAGATTTGGGTTTGGGTCATTTTAAAGGATCTCAAAAGGTGATGCTGCTGAGTAGCCTGGGTTGAGAACACCCTAGAAAGTACAGTTGTAAACACATTGATATAGTCCCATCTGCTTCCCTTTCCTATGCTTCTCCTCTCCCTCTAGTTCTGTCTCCCTTTTAATATTTTGGGTACCATGTTGTCCTAGACCTTTACCAGACATTTCAGAACATTTGTTTTGGGAAGATCTTGTTTTTAAAATTACAAGGATTTAATGATAGAGCTTTAAAATTTATGACATTTAATTTTCATTATGAAGTATGAGGTCAGGCTGATAAATTTTGCCTCCACTGTAATATTTTTTGTTATATTAGACACACTTGAACATAACCTATTCTGTGTAGTCACATGGTGTCTCCCCTCCATCATCTTTTTTTTTTTTTTAATTGTTAAATTTATTGGTGTGACCTTGATTGATATCAATTACATTGTTTCCAGGTGTACAATTCTACATTATATTGTCTATACATCACATTATGTGCTCACCACCCAGAATCAGCTCACTTTCCCCCTCCATCATTCTTGACCTTACATACACAGAGACTTATATTTTTTACCCAGTGCACATCAAAATGTGAGAGTGTTCAGGCATTTGGATCAAACAGCATGCTCTTATTGAATTCTTAATAACAGAAGAAGTTTCTCAGATATTTTTATTACCCTAAGAACAAAAGGCAGTCCATGGAATATACCACCATAACAGATTACCTTCCAGGCTGAAGCCTGAGTTTTTAATTTTTTCAGCTGAATTCTTTCCCCCTAAGATTGGAAACAAGGCAGGATTTTCTACTATCACCAGTTTAATAAGGCAAGGAAAAAATGCATATAAATTGGAAAAGACAAAACAAAGTTTTCTTTATTTGTATATATCACACATTTAATAGTCCTTAAGGAATCTTGAAGCTACTATAAATAATATGTAAGTTTAATTACAAGGTCAATATTAAAAATCCAATGCATTTTCTATTGTCAGAAATGAAACTGAAAATTGAAATTTTTATTTATTTATTTATTTATTTTTGACAGAGAGGCAGAGAGAGAGAGAGAGAGATATACAGAGACAGAGAGAGAACTGAACTGGGGGAGCTCCCAGTTCAGCATATGGTTCCGCACGGGCCGGGACCGGGATTTGATTTCTGGTCCCCGGCGCTGCAAAGTGAGTGCTTAACCCACTGAGCCATCCCGGCTTCCCCAAGTCCGAGGTAAATTTTTAAAAGTACCATTTACATTAGCAGTCTCTGAACATGAACTGTTTTAAGGATAAATTTTACAAAATGTTCAAAAGTCCTGTATACTGAAAATGACAAAACTTTGCCAACAGAAATTAAAGCATACCTAAATGAATAGAGAAATAGACCATTTAATAGATTGGAAGTCTCAATAATAGATGTAAGTTCTCAAATGATCTGTGGATTCAAGTTAAAATTCCAAGTTAAAAAAAATTTTTTTAGACACCAGCTGATTATAAAATTTATGTGGAAAGGCAAAGAACCTAGAACAGCCTTAACAATTTTGAAAAATTAGTTGGAGGACTTGCATTATCTGATTTTAAAACTTACCAAAAATATGAGATGGAACAGAACAGAATTCAGAAATAGACCTATGATTATATGCTCAAAGTTTTTCACAAAGGTGACAAGGGAATTCAGTCAGGGAAGGAAGTCTTTTTAATAAATGATTTTAGAATAACTGGATAGCCATGTCCAAAATTAGAACCTCAGTCCTTATGTTACCGGTATACCATAAACAGAAATTAATTTGATATCTATCTTAGACCAAACATTTGAAGCTCATAGTATACAACTTATATAGGAAAACATAGAAAGGTTTTACCATCTTTGGGAAGAGGGCAGGCAAACGTTTTTTAGATAGGATGCCATAAATTCAGAAAATTTGAGCCATAAACTAAAAAATATTAGTAAAGTGGACTTTACCAAAATTACCGTATTTTCCGGCGTATAAGATGACCCCCTAATTTTACAGTTAAAACATAGGTTTAGGCCTATATTCGCTGTATAAGACTACCCCCCACTTCCGAGGCTGTAGTCTTATACAGTGAATATACGCCTAAACCTATGTTTTAACTATAAAATTAGGGGGTCGTCTTATACGCCTGGTCGTCTTATACGCCGGAAAATACGGTAAACACTTTTGCTCTTTGAAAGACTGTTATGAAGATGAGAAGGCAAGATGAGAGAAAATGTTTATAATACAACCGAGAAAGGAAGTATATAATTTAATAAGACAAAGAACTAAAATTTTGAAAATGAGCTAATATTCTAAAAGACACTTAAACAAATGGCTAATAAGCACATGTAAAGATGCTCAATATGATCATCAGGAAAATTCAAATTAAAACCATAATGAGATATGCTTACACATCCAGTAAAATGAATATAATTTCTGACACACCCAAGGGCTAGTGAGGATGTAGAGTAACTGGAATTCTCATACATTACCAGCAGGATTTAAAGTGGTACAACATATACATATCTTGACAACTCAGCTGTTCAACTACTAGGTATTTATATAAGAGAAATGAAAACAGCTGTTCACAAAAATAATTCACATACTTATTTTCATGACAACTTCTTTATTCACCATAGCCCCAAACTAGTATAGCCAAAATGACCATCAGCAAGTGAATGGATAAAAAAATGTGATAGAATAATACTCAGCAGTGAATAGGAACTACCTATTGATAGACACAATATGGATAAATCCCAAAGTCATGCTGAGTCAAAGAAGAAAGAAACAAAAGACTGTGTACTATGTGAAGGGATGGACAGCACAGTTGTTGCCTGGGGTGAAATGGGAGATTGAATGAAAAGAAGCAGATATAACAATCCCTTGGAGTGATTGATATGTATGCTCTAAATCTTGATTACAGTGGCTTTTTCTTAGGTGTATAAATTTTTCAAAATTTGCACTTGAAGTGGGTACATTTTATAGTATTAAAAAAAAAAAATCAATGACCAGTATGTACAAGTTTATGTAGAAGCACACAAAATAGGGTGATTAATACTCCTTAAGATATATGGGAAAAGTGGGGTTATTGACATCTTCACTATTGAAGAATGAGTAAGAATTCAATAGAAAGTGGGTACCTATGTCTGCATAGAATTGAGAATATTCCAGGTAGAGATATATAAAAACAATAATGGTATAGTAAAAAAACATAATACTTGTGCTTTAATCACAATAAATTATTAAAACAAACTACTGAATTATCATATCAATTTGAGTACCTTTGGTGGATCCCAGTAAGTGATATGACTGGGATTGTACATATCTGTTTGACTGCAAAACCTGCTGTTTTAGTTACACCACAGGGTATGAACTGTTTGGTATTCCTCAGGTTTAAGGTGATTTGTAGGAGATGAAAAGAAAGGTGGTCAGGGATAGAATGTTATTCTTTAGTCTCTAAAAAAAAAACTATTCCAGTGGTTTTAGTCACCTAAATATTTAATTAATGATAGAAAAGAACTTAACTTGGTACTCCAAATGTATCATATATTTATATATTTAATAATTTATGATGGTAACACAGTGAAAGTATTTAATATACTTTAAAATCATTTCAATTATTAGATTTATATGAATGGAAATTAATAAAGATTTTCTAATCCTCTGTCTTATCTGAAAGCATTAAGCAGCTCCTCCCTACCCAGAATTATTTTAGGCCTGTAAGTCTTTCTGTCACAGCTTTAGGGAACTCCCAGACTCTTAAGTCAAATATGTTGGTTATCAAAAATGTGACCTTTAAGCTAGTAGCATCAGTGTCACCTGGAACCTTGTTAGAAATACAGATTCTTGGGCCTCACCTGAGCTCTCTATTAAAACTCCAGGAATGAGCTCAGTAGTCTTAGTTTTAACAAGTCTTCTAGTTGATTATGATATGCACTAAAATTTGAGAAACACAGTTCTAATAAAACTTGAAACAGTTAAGGTATGGAGCACACTGAATTCAAAGTTACTATCTCTTTGGGTCCCTGTTTTCTATAAAAGGAGATTTAAACTGGTCCTCTTGATTTTTAAATCCAGTGTCTTAAATGAATCTAGGTCAGAGTGATTTGGCCTATTGATGGTCTTCCTCGATCAACTATAAGCACCTCAAACACATTGTCCAACTTATTTTAACACTTGCTAAAAGTAAATAAGCTAGAAAGTAAATTAGAAGGTATCTTCAGCTTTTCCCTCTCCTTTGTAGCCAGTCACCTCATTTTGCCAGTGAAGTTGAATCTTGAATGTGCTCTTTCTTCACCCTTTCCCTCCCCTAGGACCACGTGGATTGTAGTAAAATGGGAAAAGATAGTCCCACCCCATGCCTGCTGAGAGATTAGAAAAGGGCCCCCTTCTGGAAAGATGCAACAATACACATGTCTTGTTGAAGAATGGGCTAGATTTCCATCTTCTCTTTGCCCCTTTGGTTGGGTGTTTTATGCGCAGAGTACAGTTTTGTTTTGTTTTTAAGATTTATTTTATTGCTTAAGAGAAAAGGGGAGAGAGAAGGGGAGAAGTCCTAGAGCAGTCCCCATAGTTGTACATCATCAGTAGTTGTACGTCATCAGTTGTGACAGTTTCATTCCACACAGGTGGATGTGGGGCCTCATGGGGCAGGAACCAAACTGGGGGTCCCCCACATGGGAAGGGAGAACGTTCTCTGCCATCCTGGCAGTTACCAGTTGCGCCAAAGTTCAGCACATGGGTTTGCATGGGCCGAGATTCTAACCCTTGACCTTGTGGTTGCAAAGCAAGTGTTCAACCAGCTAAGCTATTCTGGCATCCCCAGGGTGCAGTTTTTATACCTCTGGACCACTGTATTCTGTGGTGTAAGCACTGAACTATATAGTCCCACCACTATACATTAAGGTACTTATTTACCTTTCACCTGAGCTATGTTTCTCTTTGGTGTCCTTGCTTTTAGATTTCTCTCACCTTTTCTGATAACTATATTTAATATTTGGTTTGAATATAAAAATTTATGACTAGATGCTACCTAATTTAATTATGCCATTCTGTTAATCCAGAATCACCTTCCAAGTGAGTCCTGAGCCTTGAAAACTTGAATTTAAGTGTACTACTACATCAGTATATTCACAAATTTATCTTGGCATTTGTTTCACCTAAGAATCATAGTTGGTTTTTTGCTTTTTTTTTATTCTCTCAACCATAGGCAGCAATAACAAACTTAGATTTCTCATGTAAAACCCAATATCCAAGGAAGTTATGTACTTTATAAGTAAATCCATGTTCAAAAAATTGTATTTATAAACTAGTCTTACTATCCTAGCTACCTAAATGAACACATACTTTATTTCCATGTTAAAAACAGGCACTATTTTCTTTCTAGCCCTGAAATTGAAAACAAAGATGCCATTGTGTTTAACACATGGTCCAGATGACCAATGTTTTACAACTTCAAATTTGCCAAGTTAGGAAAAGAACCTAGTATCCTAGCTTAATATCTTAGGTGCAATAGCCTATAATCGGTTGGCTGCACATTAGCTACTGTTTCAGAAGTTAGTTAAAAAATAGCATTAAAAAGCATAGAGTTCTGTATATTTGAGTATACATGTACAGTCAAGATAATCTAACAAAGTACAGGTTATCTTCAAATAATCACCACTGGATTTATTAAAAAACTTTTCTCTCAAAATGCCATAATGCACCGTTTCTCATTTCTGTGTTTAACTGTGCAAGCAAAAAGGATTTTTGTCCTAATGATCTGAATTAAGATTTTTTGAGTTTTTGTTTAAAGATTTATTTTTTTATTTTTGACAGAGAGAGAGAGAGAGAAGGGGGAGGGCCCAGAGCACAGTCTCCATAGTTATATGCCATCAGTTTTCTACATAGTTCCATTCCATACAGGTGAACAGGGGGCTGTGTAGGGTGGGAACTGGCCTTGGCCTCCTACATGGGAAGCTCACCCTGGTGAGTACTGAACTGGGGCCACACCCCAGTTCAGCATATAGGTCCTCATGGGCCAGGGCTGGGATTTGATCCTTGGATCTCAGGGCTACAAAGCAAGCCCTTAACCCGCTGAGCCATACCGGCATTTCCCAAGATTTTTTAATTTTTGACATTGCTTTTCCTGTTTATTAAATTTCTATTTCATAGTTGTGTCTGTTGTTCTCTGACTAGAAAATCAAACCAGTGGAGTTTAATAGATAGAGTTTTTAACTAGGTATAAAGTTGTTAACCAGATAGTTAAGAAGGCAGGAAGAGTTGCAAAAACAGCTACCTCTCTCCTAGGATTGAAGGTACAAAGGAAAGAGGTTCTAATTATTAAGAGGTTCTTTAGCATAGAATGTGGGTCCGGTGGAGCAGACCTTTGAGGAAGAGGGCATCACCTGTCTAGTGCAGGTATGTCTGAGCTCAGTGTAGAGTCCCTGATCTCTGGGGATAGGGCACTGGTGGGCTGATGCTGGTTTCTCTTCAGGAGGTACACAGTGAGGCTGGTTTTGCAAAGGTGGAAAAACTGCAAACTGGATTCTGTTAATTGCTTCAAGAAGAAACTGCAGATGCTGGGATGCAAGTTTGTGATGATGCTCACAGAAACAGCAGAACATAGTCAAGTGATGCAAATAGGAAGAAGCAGATCTCTTTCCTTCTTCCCACACTTTCTACTGGCAAAGCCTAAATGTGATTTACAGAGCCTCTGCCATCACAAGGCAGAAGGTTGAACTTGGAGCTGATAGACAAGAATTTACATACATACAGACTTTCAAAGTTAGGGGGAAAACCTCATAACATGGCTTATGATATTAGGTAAAATAAACATACAAGTTCTTTAAAGGGTACGAAGTTTAATCATGCCATTGGAAAGGACTGCTATCATAAATGTGCAGAGTAAGAATTTAAAATTTTGTTTGCAATGTTCAATTTATTAAATTTCTATTCCATGCTTGTGAATACTAGTGCATTTTTAACTTGAATGTTTTAAAATTAGGAATAATCACAACAAAAAGCACAAACCTTGATGGTTTTGTTATAGAAAGCAAGTCTTTATCTCCTATTACCTTTATCTGTTTTACCTAAACTCTAGCCAGGCTAGACTGTTCTCTGTCCCTTACAATGCACTGAACTTACTTAACTCAAGGCTTTTGCTTAGGTTAACACTTGCCTCCATCATGCCTTTTGGAAGGTGGTTCTCTTTCCCCATATACTCCATATGTACATGTCAAAATCCTACCCCTCCTAAGCCCTCCACAGTACTGAACTAATCTAAAGAGCTAAATGTTCTGTTTACCAAACCACTCATTTTCCTTAGAAATTGTAAAATACATTTATTTATTTATTTATCTATTTATCTATCTATCTATCTTTTTATACAAAGAAACACTCCTCGCCAACTTCAAAACCTTGCCAAAATTCTGCTTGTTCTCTTAAGAATCCACTTACTCATCATTCTCTTTAGAAAGTTGGCCCAGACTTTGCACCCCAACCTCCACAGCTGGTGCTCCATGGTATTTTAGGCATACTCTATCATGACAATTTTTTTATACTCCATTGTACTTCTTTATTTGGGTATCTATGTCCTCCACTAGTCTGACTGTCTTGCTATCCCTGGTACCTAGTACAATACTGCACTGAGCAGGTATTGTAATTGTTTTGAATGAATAATTGAATGTTAGGTGATTTGTTAAAGGTCTCACAGTAGAGTTATGTCTCCTAATTTCAAGACAGATTTCTGTATCACAAATATCTCTACCAACCTTATCTCTGATTAGATTGTTTCTCTGAAACAGTGCAGTAGTCTCTTTATTCAAATTATATACCGGTAATTGAAATAATTTCTAAATATTTAGTATGAGAAAATCTAAAAGGAAGAAAAACATTAACCACATCCAGTAAAATCATTTATGTTTGACTCTTGCAGTATGAGACCGGAGATATAGTAATCATCTTCTGAGAATTAAAAAAAAATTCCAGTCCAGATAAGGAGGGAATTGGATATCAAGAATCCAAGCTGCTCCGACTGGCTTTAATTGTCTTTACTTGACACTATGTTTATAGTCTCAGAAGAATTTACATAATTCTGTCTTCTAGCTGTTAAGGAAGACATTTAGGTTCTGATCATATCTCCACTTCTCTCTTGCCCACACACTGGAAAAAAGAGTTAAGCCTCATAATTTTGCTTTTTGCTAGGCCTCATATATGAAAACATGAGCTCATTGTTTGCTTGACTAGAAACAGGAAACCTCTGGGATAATATGTCTTTAACCTGTCTAATTAGTATGTTTTGTGAACCCAACAAGAGCTACAAACATTTTTTCTCTTGTTCATGATTATAAAAGCAATATATATACATAAAATAAAGAAGATTTGGAAAGTGCAGATTTTAAATGGTAGAAAAACATCACCCATAATCCACTACCAAAAGATGATATCACTAATAATATACTTTACATCTTTTTACTTTATTTCTGGACATCCTTTAATGTAATTGAAATTCTTTATCTATGATTTTGACCTGTCTTCACTTAATATTATAGCATAATCAGTGATGCCAGGGTGGCTCAGCAAGTTGAGTGCTTGTCTTGTAGCCCCAGGGTCCAAGGATCAAATTCCGGCCATGGCCCATGTAGACCCATATCCTGAGCTGGAATGTGCCCCCAGTTTGGTTCTCAATGGGGCAAGCTTCCTACGTGGAAGGCCGCCGGCTGGTTCCTGCTCTGCACTGCCCCATGCCCACCTGTGGAGTGAAAACCAAGTAAATAGAAAACTATGGAGACTGCTCTGGGCGCTCCCCCTTCTCTTTGTCCCCCTCTCTGTCAAAAACAATGAAAGTAAATCTTAAAACCATAGCGTAATCATTTTGCTATGTTATTAAAAACTTCATAAACATCATTAATTTTTTATTGAATTGTATTTTATGGGTATATTATACATAAATCAATCCATTTTTTCCTTTGTCTCAAACAAAGTAGTGAATATCTTTGGTTATTCTTCAAAGGTATTTGTCTTAAATACCTTCAAAAAGTATGATGTCATAACATACTTCCCCAAAAATGTTTTAATCAATGTATAGTATATGAGAGTGTCCTTTTCACCATTACCACACCAACCTGGTTAGTCTCTCTTTTTTTTTTAATTTATTTTATTGATTTTTGACAGAGAGAGACAGAGACAGAGAGAAGGGGGAAGGCCCAGAGCAGTCTCCATAGTTGACGGCATTAGTTTTCCATATAGTTTCACTCCACAGGTGGGCACAGGGCTGCACAGGGCAGGAACTGGGCCAGTAGCCTCCTACATAGGTCTCGGCAAGAACTGAACTGGGGGCACACCCCAGTTCAGCATGTGGGTCTGCATGGGCCGTGGCCGGGATTCGATCCTCGGTCCCCAGGGCTTCAAAGCGAGCGCTTAACCCGCTTAGCCATCCCAGCGTTCCCTAGTCTCATTTTTAATATTTACTTAATGAGTCTTTCTAAGTGGTTTGTTGTCCTCCCATCCAAAAACAGTTGTTTTCTGTCTTCTCTCCTTCCCTCTCCTATACCAGCTTCATTTTATTAGAACTCTTTCTTCTCAGGGAAAAATAGATCATCAAACAAGAGTTCCCTTCATCCTTCCTTTTCCAAACTTAAAACCTCCTTTTCTTTGTGCCATGGAGGAATTATCCCTCCATTTACCAAGAGCAAATCCCTAAATCAGTACTCTGGATCCTGTCCCTTCTCATCTCTCAAAGACCTTCCTGCTTTTGTTATCTCGTTCCTGCATCTTTAGGTTCTCGCTCAACTGGATACTTCAATCACCTCTCAGCCTGTTCCATGATCTGCTATTTAAAGAAAACAAAAAGCCAAGGGCCTACCCTTTAAACCTTATCCTTTTCTTGCTCCACCCTTTTTTCTCATTCACATATAACTCTCAAAAGAGTATTTGTTTATACGTATGTCTACATTTCTCTCTGCTCATTAAAAACATGTATGGAAGCACTTCAACTGAGATCTGAAGTTATGATGTGAGTTAATAGGCAAAGGGAGTTTGCCTATATTCCAGAACTGTTGTTGCCAAGTTCAGTGATTTTCATGCTGCTAGATCCATGGATACTAGTTGTTATCCTTCTTGATTCCTAAATAGCGTTTGACAGGATTGATTTCTCCTCCTCTGAATCTTGTTCCTTACGTGATTCCACATATTCCTGGTGTCCCCCTACCTCTGGCTTGGTTTCTCTGGGCTAATTTTCACGCAGCCTGAGTGCCAGAATTTCTTAAGGTCTAGTCATGAGCCTTTTTCTCATGACTTCCTTAGATGACCTTATTTACTCTTGTGGCTTTGAATGTCATCTGTGTGTCAAGGTTACCCAGATCTGCAGCTGCCATGACCTTTGCAGAGTCAAACTTATCATATGCAAAAGGAAATCCTTGTTGTTCTCCCTTTTGAAATTATCTATTCCTACATTGTTTACTTTTTGAGGAAATGGCAATTCCATATGCATTTAAAAAAAAATTTATCCATCTTTTTTCTTTTGCTTTTTGAGATTTATTGTTTTTCAGAGAAGGTGAGAGAAGTGGGGAGGACCCAGAGCAGTCTCCATAGTTGTACATCATTAGTTGTGACAGGGTTTCATTGCACACAGATGGATGTGTGCCCATACAGGGCAGGAATCAAACTGGGGTCCTCCCCCATGGGAGGTGAGCATTTTCACCACTGAGCCATCCCAGGGTTACCAGTCGCACCACAGTTCAGCATGAGGGCTTGTACAGGCTGGGGCTGGGATTCGATCCCCGGACCTCAAGATTGCAAGACAAGTAGTGCTCAACCTCTGAGCTATCTCGGCATCTCCTCCATGTATATATTTTTTTCCGGTAACCTTGAAGTTATTCTTGACCCCTCCCTCTGTCTTGGCATCATATCCTTAACACTGCTAACTACTCACTGTGTTAGGCACTATATACTAAGTACTATTTTATATATATTTCCCTTTATCTGGAAGACTTTTCATTTGCCTAAGGAGCAGTATATTGTTGTTTCAAGACTAAAACTGAATGTTACCTTCCTCCGGGTATTAAATTTTCAGGTGATTAAAATTTTATTTTGATTTTAGACTTTTACTTTCTGTTTATTGCACCATTTAGACAATATGGCATGTGTGGTTTCTACTTTTAAAACTCATTACAGATATTTTAGTGATAAATGACACTTGATCATTTTTTTTAAAGTTTGCTGGGGTGGGTTAACATTTTTCTGTATATTTTTTCATCATCTTACTATATGCTATTACTAACTTTTTATTTAATTTTTAACAGTCTTTTTTCCAATATATGGTAAAGCAGTATGGAGTGTCCAAAGAGCCCATTGCTGTTTTTGCTGGACTGCACCTTCCATGTAAAACATACCTGTGTAGTGATTTTATATATTTTTATATTATCATTAATAAATCCTCTCAGTCATTTGATTTGCAACTTTTCTTAGTCCTTCTGTTTTAGTTATGACTCTTATAAATAATACATAGCTACTTTTTCTGTTATTTTTATCCTGGGTCCTCCAGTAGGTAGATGGGCTGATTTTTATGTATTATATCACTCTTTTTTTTTTATTGTTAAATTTAATGAGGTTACATTGGTTGGTAACAATTAGATAGTTTACAGATGTACAAGTCCACATCACATCATGCATCATATTATGTGCCCATCACTCAGTATCAGTTCCCCTTCCATCACCTTATATCTGGTGCCCACTCCCACCTCCTATATCACTCTTAAAATCTGAGTTTTCAGTTATTTTATTCATTTATGTTCATGATTAAATATGTATTTTATTGGCACAACTAATTTTTAACCTGAAAATATAATTACCACAAAAAATTTTCTCAACTCAGCACCCCAAAACAATCACTTATAACATTTTGCCTTATGTCCTTTGTTTATATATTAAAGAAAGTATGAAAAAAAGATAGAGAAGGATGAAGGAGGAACACATTTCTGTGTCTAATATCTTCAAATTATTATTAATTTGTTTTATGAATTAATAGCTTATACTCTAGAGAAGGGGAAAACAAGTAGTCTTTGTTTTAACACCAAGCACAATGCCTGATATATAAACATTAAGTAAATGTTTAAGAAATGAATGAAAAAAAGAAAGAAATGAACTTCATTTTTCTTTTTTCTCTCTAAAGATTTCCATGGAGAATGATTATCTGGGTCCTCGAAGAATTGAAAGTCTACAAAAAGAAGATGCTGATTGGCAGAGGAAAGCTCACATGGCTGTGCTATCTATTCAGGATCTTACTGTCAAATATTTTGAAATAACAGCTAAAGCTCAAAAAGGTAAGTTTCCAGTAAAATTATCCTTGTTGCATATTTTTGAAAATGAGTAGCTTAAGAATTTTATGTTCACAATAGTTATATTTAAAAGTATATAAAGACCACTGAAAACCCTAGCAGATTAGGAAGATCACTATTAACAAAAGTATATCCTTTCAATCATTTCTAAGTATATGTGTGTACATATATCGCCATCTTAAAAAAAAAGTAATGGAATATTGGTATAGAATAATTCAGTTCTTACACTGACAATTCATAGTTACAGACCACATGCTTTAAAGGCACAGCCTCCCACAAGACTGCCTTCATCTCAGACACTGCTCAAATTTGGGGTCCTCAAGCCATCTGCACTTCTAACCAACTGGCTCTAAATTTAGGAGTCCCACCATTTTTAGGTTCAGTAATTTATTACAATGATTCACAGAACTCAGGAAAGCCCATACTTAACAGTTTATAAAGGGTACAAAGCAGGACAAGCCAAATGAAGAGACATAGGACAAGGTTTGCTGAAGCTTCATTCCTTTTACCTCTTTTCCATAGGTGGCCACAGAAGGCCTACCATGGCTCCTTGATAGGCCATTCAGAATCACTGCTTTTCATTATTTTAATAATCTGTCTATTTACCTTGGCATTAATACTGTTTAGCATTCAGGTTTTCTTTCAGCAAATCCACATTTCTTTAAAAGTTTCATTTAAATCAATTTATTACTTCAGGATGCCAGTGCTAAATGAGACTACTTTCCTTGATTCCTCAGCATTGTTCAACATTGTCATGAAAAAAATAAAACCAGCAATTTGATAGGTGGGAAATAGTATCATGTTTTTTAATTTTGCATTTTGTTGATTATTGAGTGTTGATCTTTTTTGTTTTCATGTAATAATTGGTATTTGCATATTTTTTCCAGTTAATATCTTTTGCCTATTTTTCCATGGTGGTATTTTTTCCTGTTGATCTGTAAGAGCTACTTCAATTCAGTGATATTTTTATTATATTTGTATTATATTAACTCTTTGACATCTGTTGCAAACATCTATTCATAATTTTTTAAACTTTTGTTATACATATTTTATTTGTAAAAAATCGGCTTTTAAGAATGATTTATTTTTTAGTCTTTAAATTGTTACTTAATTTGTTGTATGCTCTAAAGTAAGTTTCTTTGTTCCTCCAAATAGTTAAAGCCTACTAAAAATCTTTTTATATACTTGGATTGCTCTCTTTTTTATTGATATGCCTTATCTGTTCTTATGCTGTAATCACTGTAGCTTTGTAATGAAATTTATTATCCAGATTATCAATCCCTCATTATTTTTCTTTTTTCCAAAATATTTTTGGCTATACTCAATTATTCTTCTCTAAGCTATATAGTATTATAATCCTTATTTTAAATTGGAATTACTTCTTGAACCAATATAATTTTAATCAAAACTACAATGTTTTAAAATTTGAAAAAGGATTTTAATATTTTTGAGGAAGAGTAAATGTTTTGTTTATTAAATAAAGAAATACTATAAGTTGAAAAAAAAATTGTGTGTGGTTGGTATATCTTGCCATTTATTCAAGTCTTATTTTCTTGAAGGTTTGTAGGGTTTTTCATTTCTGTTTTTTTAATCTGGGTTTTACCCATTTCTTTTTCAGTTCACTTTTGGGTGTTTCATGCTTTATTTTTTTTAATTATTTTCTTTGTTTGTTTGTTTTTTTATTGTTTTTGACAGAGAGAGAGAGAGAGATACAGAGACTAAGAGAGAGAACTGAACTGGGGGCACTCCCCAGTTCAGCACATGGGTCCGCACGGGCCGGGGCCAGGATTCGATCCTGGGTCCCCGGCACTGCAAAGTAAGCGATTAACCCACTGCACCATAATGGCTTCCCTCATGCTTTATTTTTGTTACTGTGAAAGGACATTATTCCTTTTAATGGGTTTTGAGCATCATTTTTTCATCTTCAAACCTTTGGTCCTGTTTTGGGGATTGATATAGAATGGGTTCAGATGCATACTCAAATGTTTCACTTCTAAACAAAGTGAAATTTGATAGCTATGATGAAAACTGAATAATTATATGTGATTTCTATTTGTTGAAGAGTAAAGTAAATGTGGTTTGTTTCTTAGATTTAATAAAATATTTCAGATAGAATTATAGTTAACATTTAGTGTTTGGCTGTAAGTGCTTTCTTTTAAGTTATTGTCAGCGATACCTTATTTTAATGTGAATATGAGTAATTTTTGTGCATAGATGCTGGCAAAAGTGTGTGACATTGATGCTCATTGCAGTTTCAGTTGCCAAAGTTAATGTGTCCCATCTTTTCTGTTCCTGAAATATGGATATTTGTCTAAGCAGGAGGCAGTAATAGCTTAGAAAGTGTTGAGTGAACTATATTGAAATTTTTTTTTTTTTTGAAATTTTTTTTTTTTATATCTTTTTATATTTATAGAGAGTAATTGTTTTATCTTCAGTGCATATTTATTTCTATTTTACTTTTGACAGATAGAGAGAGAGACAGAGACAGAGACAGCTAGAGAACCGAACTGTGGGAACTCCCCAGTTCAGCATGTGGGTCCTCCTGCCTGGGCCGGAGCCGGGATTCGATCCTCAGTCCTCGTGGCCTCAAAGCGAGTGCTCAACCCGCTGAGCCGTCCCGGCTTTCCCCGAGTGAACTATATTACTTGTTCCCCATCCTCTTTCTTTTTGTAGAAGTAGTATAGTTAAGGAATTTTGAAAATTATATCTGTATATACTCTGTTATTCTGTCACCATTCTTCATCTCCTGTTCTTTCATGTACATTTCAAATACACATGAAAATATTTTTTATTTAAAAATGCATTATATTAAGATGGTATATTACTACAAAAGTTTCAGGCATCAAAAATATAGTAAGGGGAAATATGACAAACAACTCTATGCTTATAATAATGAAATGAAACAATTGCTTGAAAAAAACAAACTACCACAACTCTTATACCAGATGAAACAAATAACCTGAATATCTTATTACTGTTAAATAAATTATATCTATAGTTTAAACTCTTCCAAAAAAGAATTCTCCAGGCCCAAATGGTTTCACTACCAAATTTTACTAAACATTTGAATAATAATAGCAACTCTGTACAATCTCTTCCAGAAAATGGAAGAGGGAAGAACAATTCCAATTTATATTAAATGAGAACAGCAATAGTCTAAATCCAAAACTACATATAGTACCACAAAAAAAGGAAGGGAAGAAAACTACAGACCAGCATTCCTCAATGAAATACTGACAAATTAAAAAATATTAATAAAAATATTTTTTAAAAATGAAAAACCCTGACCAAGTGGGTTTTATTCTTCCTGATTTAATATGTGAATATCAATCAATGCAATCCACTGTATTGAAGGTCTAAAGCAGTGGTTGTTAACTGGGGGGGTGATTTTGCCACACAGAAGGACACTTAGCAATGTCACAGGTACAGAGAATATTACTAGGATCTAGCAGATAGAAGCCAGAGACTGTGTTAAACATTTTATGTTATACTGGATAGTCCACCCTTATGGCAAAGAATTTTCTGGCCCATATTGTCAAAAGTGCTGAGATTGAAAAACACTTTAGATAGATAGATAGACAGACAGACAGACAGATAGATAGATAGATTAAAAAACAAAACATGATCAATATATTAATAGATGCTGAAAGCACTCAGCAAACTAGAAATAGAAAGGAACTTCCTTAACCTAGTACAGGGCATCAACAAAAACCCTAGAGCCAGCATCACATTTAATGGTACAGGACTGAATGCTTCCCCCTTAAAATAGGTAAGAAGTCAAGGATGTTCACTCTTACCACTGTGATTTAATGATTTGGTAAATCTTAGCTAGTTGTAATAAGGCAAGAGACAGAAATAAAAGGCATGTAGTTTGGAAAGGAAGAAATAACAGATTAACATTGTATATGTAGAAAATTGTATGGAATCTTTTTTAAAAACTCTTGAGGGGAAGCCGGGATGGCTCAGTGCGTTAAGCGCTCACTTTGCAGCGCCGGGAACTGAGGATCAAATCCCGGCTCTGGCCTGTGCGGACCGGTATGCTGAACTGGGGAGCACCCCCAGTTCAGTTCTCTCTCTGTCTCTGTATCTCTCTCTCTCTCTCTCTCTCTCTCTCTCTCTCTCTCTCTCTCTCTCTCTCTCTCTCTCTCTCTCTCTCTCTCTCTCTCTCTCTCTCTCTCTCTCTCTCTCTCTCTCTCTCTCTCTCTCTCTCTCTCTCTCTCTCTGTGTCTGTCTAAAATAAATAAATAAAAATTAAAAAAAAAACTCTTGGAACTAACAAGTGACTTCCACAGTCATAGAAAATAAGGTTAACACACACAAAAAAAGAATTGTATTTATCTGTACAAGCAATGACCAGTTGAAATCAAAATTTAAAAACTTTAGCATTTATAATTCCTACCAAAACAAAATATTTAGGTGTCTATCTAACAAAACATACAGGATTTGTATGCCTATCAAAAAATCAGGGAAGCTGGGAAAGCTCAGTGGGTTAAGTGCTTGTTTTGCAGCCCCGGAGCCCAAGGATCAAATCCTGGCCCCGGCCCATGTGGACCCATATGCTGAACTGGGGTGTGCTCCCAGTTCAGTTCTTGCCAGGGCCTATGTGGGAGGCTCCCAGCCCAGTTCCTGCCCAGCGCAGCACTGTGCCCACCTGTGGAGTGAAACTATATGGAAAACTATTGCTGTCAACTATGAAGACTGCTCTGGACCCTCCTCTTTCTCTCTGTCTCTGTCTGTCTGTCTCTCTCTCTCTCTCTCTCTCTCAAAAAAAAAAAAAAAAAAAAAATCAGGGTTTTTTTTTTGTTGATTGGTTGGTTTTTAAAGATATAAACAGATGGGTTCTAATTTATAGGGAAGAACAAAGGAACTAAAATAGCTAAAACAGTTCTGAAAAAAGAAAATACTTTGTAAGAATTGCACTACCAGGTTTTACTGTAGAGATGCTTACTGTGGCATGGTATTGTGGAAAGGACAGACCTGTATATCAGTGAATAGGATAAAGAGTACAGAGATGTATAATATATGCCCATTTACTCTATGATAAAGCAAATAAATGCAAATCAACAAATGGTGTTGGAACAGTTGGCCATCCATATGACAAAAAATGAACCTTAATCTGAGCCTTATACCTTACAAAGATGAACCCAAAAGGGATCTAAATGTAAAACTATAAAGCTTCCAGAAGAAAATAATTAAAGTGTTGTAACCTAGAATTAGGCAGAGAGTTTTTAGCAATGACACTACAAATGCAAACTAAAAGATATGAGTACTAACCATGAAAGAAAAAAAGTGATAAAACATATTTCATCAAAGTTAAAAAAACTTTTACTCTGCCAGGTACTAAGGAATGAATGACAGGAGAGTTTAAGAGAAAATATTTGCGAACAACATACCTGATAAATTTATATCCAGAATATATGGAAAACTTAAAAATCAATCAACAACCCAATGAATAGTGAGATAAGAAAATAAACAATTTTGTTAGTAAATGAAAAAAGGACTTCAATAGACAGTTCACCAGAGGATCAAGATGGCAAATAAGCACTTGAAAAGATGTTCAACATTATTAGGCCTTAGGGTAATGCAAGTTAATACCATAGTGAGATACCAATACATGCCTATTAGATTGGCAAAAATAAAAAATACAATACCAAGTGCAGACAAAATGCAAAGTAAAAAAAAAAGAGTAATGAGAACCCTTCCTCTATTGCTGATAGGAATGCAAAATTGTACAGTCTCTCTGGAAAATGTCTTTGCAGTTTTTGATGTAATTAAACATACACTTACTATATGACCCAGCAGTCCTTTCCTGGGTACTCATCCTAGAGTAGTATGATAATTTTTTAAATAAAAACTAAAAACAAAATATGTTATGTTAATAATAGTTCCTTTCAACAGTTATGTCTTTCCCTACTGCAAACTATTTTTATAATAACTGTGTATTTGGTTTAGACTGCCTTTTAGATGTACTCTTCTCTAATGTTTTAAGTCTTTGCATTGTGATTTTTTAAAAATATAACCATTTGAGTAAATTTAGAATACTAAAGGAAAAAGAAACTCCACATCTGTAATCCTACCAGCCTTATGGAAAGACTTTGTGTCTCTGTTAATCTTTTTTCTACACCTGGTTTATTACAAAATTGCAATGATTCTGTATATTTTCTCATGTATAGTTTATAGTTTATACAATTTTGATTATTGCTCTTATTTTATAGTTTGCTTCTTCAATTTCAGGCAAAACATTGTATGTGATGAATCATTCTAGGGTTCCTATATCAAAGTCATTATAGACTTCTTTATATCTCACTTCTGGTGACTTTGTTCTAGCAGGAAGTCTTTGAGCCCAAAAGGAGAGATACTTAGTTTGCTTGACCTTTTAATTTTCCTTTTCTGAGCATGTTTTCCTCTTTCCATGTATAAGAAACAGAATGAAGATCTCTGTGTGGCTTTGTGCTGTTGAGAGTAATAGCCCTCCTTTGTTTCCAATCAGAAGTCACCCTTTTTAGAAGAGGAGTGAAACAGTTTGGTGGTTACCTGAGGGGAGGGGGGGAAGGAGTGACGAAAAGTGGGGTTGGGAGGCGGGGTGTTGGGAGTGGGCACCAGATATGTGGTGATGGAGGGAGAGCTGATTCTGGGTGCTGAGCACATGGTACATTGCATGGATGATGATGTGTGGAGTTGAGCACCTCGAAACTATGTCATTTTTGCCAACCAATGTCATCCCAATAAATTCAACAATAAAAAAAACAAAAAACAGGCTCTTCTTTTATTTTCTTCCTTATACAAAGCCAGGTGTAACCTAATTCTGATATATTACTGCTTAGCTTTTAAAAATATCTTAAATGGCCCTGTTTCTGACAAGTATACTTGTGTTATAACTTTGTTTTTTATAGATTTAACATGATACCTTGTAAATACCAGGACTGTGTAGTCTTCAGAGCTATTTTAAGTATAATGATGATCATGGAGTATTATTACAGGGCTGTTATCCTGATATGTAAATGGTCAGCTTAGCAAGAACCTGTTTTAGAGATATTCCAATACTATTCTTAGGGATATTCCATTTATTCACAAATAATTGTCTTCATTACCTTCATATTCCTGAGCTGTTGGGAAATAATTTTAAGTGAAGGGAATAGCAATTAGATGTAAGAATACATTCTAGGGAGATCCAAGATGGCGGCATGAGAGGAGAACGCCGATAACTGCCTGGGAAGGGCCTTGTGAACAGAGGGGAATCCACAGGGAAAACCCTGAGAAGAAACCTCAACTAAGAGAACCACACAATACGGAACAACACACAAAGGTTAGAGAAAAAAGGGGAGAGCGGGAGAGGAAAAGGGAAGCAGCGGTTCGGGGACAGAGACTTGGAGCGCGGCCCGGGGCTGGCAAAAACAAAGGGGATTGGGGGACTACGGTCAAAGTGCAGCTGGATCAAGGGCGGGCTGGAAGCCAAAACCTAGGGAACGTGGAAGCCCCACAAGACTGTGGACAATTTAACATCCGAACTCAAGGGACAGCACGCAGTGCCCTAATCAGATCACGGAGCCTAAAGTGGAACAGGGACTGTGGAGCAGGGCGGCTGCTCTTCCCGGCGGGCGGGGTGAGAGCAGGGCATCAGCCCACAACAGCTCAGCACCCCTGATTTACGGAGGAGATTGACTGAGGGAGCGCCTTTTGAGGACAGGGCTCTTGGAGTGAGGGCTGGGGCTTGAGTGGGCACAGCTGCATTGGACGTGCTTGGAGTGAATCCGGCGGTCTCAACAGAGCCGGGAGCGTAGAGCGGCTGCCGCCCGAGCTACGGCCTGTGCGCGCAGGGCTTTCGGCGCCCCGCCCACCGGGCCGCAGCAACACCGCTGCTTGCTTGCCAGCGCGCAATTGGGCTTTTGGTGCCCTGCTCACCAGGCCGCTGCGGCGACTCTGCCTGTGCGGAAGTGTGCAGCTGGGCTTTCGGCGCCCCGCCCACTGGGCCGCTGCGCATCACTGCGTGCGTGCACCTGGGCTTTTGGCGCCCCGCCCACTGGGCCGCTGCGCATCACTGCGTGCGTGCACCCAGGCTTTCGGTGCCCCGCCCACCAGGCCACCCCGCAGTGCTGCTACCTGCTCGCCGGTGCGCTACAGGGCTTTTGGCACCCTGCTCGCCAGGCCGCCGCAGCACCGCTGCCAGTGCGCGGGACCGGCTTTCAGCGCCCTGCCCACCGGGCCGCTGCAGCCTGCTCATGAGCGCGCAGCTGGGCTTTTGGCGTCCCGCCCACCAGGCCTCTGGGGCGTGGCGGACCGCGCACGCCACTGTGCTGCCTGCCAGGTCTCCTTGGTGTCATTGCCTGTGCGCGGGACTGCACGGCCGCCCAGGGCCTCTGCCAAGCCCCAGCCCATCCAAGTGCTGCCCTGCGGGCGTGCCTTACAGATACGACTGAAGGAGGGGCAGCCAGGAGGAGGAAAGACCAGAGCTCCTGTGCCCCGCCCACACTGAACCACCAGCCTGCCTGCTGAAAGAGGAATCTGCTATTGTGTCTCAGGCCCACCCTAGCTCCTACTCACATGCCCCCACCCCTGGCCACACCTTTACTACCCTGCTATCTTAACAGCTAAGACAGCAACCTGAAGTGCCCCAGGACACAGAAGCTGTCTGCTTCCCCCAACCCTCTCCCAAAATCTCCTTTTCCCACAACTGAGCCCAAAAGAAAAAATAAAGAGAAGCCCATCTGATAGGCAAACCCCCAGAGGGAAAACAGACTCATGCGTAAAGCAAAAAGAACCACATCAAACACAATGCACACCTCAGAATCCAAAGCCCCTCCAGAAGATCAGGGGCAGTCTTTAGTAAAGGACCTTGCACACTTGGAATCAAATCTAAGTGAA